>VYYI01001377.1:0-19921 GCA_021029175.1 Bilobella aurantiaca
TCTCTTTGCAAATCTTCCTCGCCAAAATCTATATTTAGCGTCTGAGCCAGAATATCTAGGCCAGCGCTGTAATATAGGTGGGCGAAAGGATGTGGTGCATCAGGGCCAAATGGCCGTGATACATCACATTGGCGATGACCTTTGACTTGAGGAGGTCGAGAGAGCTCACTATTATTTTGTTCGGAAGCTGCTTCCGGCATCGAAGGACCAAAATGTTTAAGTGGATAGCTCTAAATGTGGTAAAGTGAATTTGAGTGTTTTTTAATTAATTTTAGGTTAGGGAAAAATGTTTTGAATTATGCTGATTTGATGATTTTCAGTATTTAATTGATTTCTTTGACTTTAGGTACAAAGAACACTTATTAGGTAAGTGTTGATTAATTAAAGTTAATTAATTAAGTTAGTTAACGCTAACTTTAGATTAATTGGTAATTAATTGATGATTACTTAACTAAGGCCCTAATACTTGGGAAGGACAAAGAGAACTGAGGGAGAAAGGAAGGAGGAAGCAGAAGGGTCAGGTAGTGGCTTGTCACTTCGTTTGGTTTCCTCAGAGGGATTCGTGACAAGGAGGAAGGGAAAACGCATCTTCTGGTCCCTCTTCCACCAAAATTATAAAATAATGCTTATTTTAAATAATGCGCCTCTTGAGCGCTAACGCTCAAATACCAAAACTGAATGCAAATCGCAAAACATAACCAGTCCCTTTGCGTGCTACATTAACTCTTAAATTGGTTGGTTCTCCTCCCAGATACGTCATTCCACTCTTCACAAAGTGGTCATACCATGCTATTATTTCGCGATTATAATTGAATCCACTGTGTAAGAGTGCAATAACATCACTTGGAAAAGTGATTTATGGTGTTTTTAATAAATGTTTTATAAAACTTCTACAATTTCTACTGATGCAAACAATCCATCTTCATTTCTGATTGAATGCATGCGTCCAAATGATCTCTTCTGAAACTTTCCTTTTTTCCTTGGTGGGAGGAATTCTGGGACTGGATCTTCAGGCGCATTCCAACCAATTGAGTGATGACTTGAAGAACACAAACAATCATCTCTGATTCCAGTGTAGCGTTCTTTGTCGCAACGGTGAGTATCGTCCCCGTCGAAATGTTGCGATTGGCTCTTATTGGTATGACATACCTTTTGTTGTTTGTGAGTTCGATGCGATCGAAGTGTGTGTTTGCGATTTCTCCGTCGCAAACGTTATTAACCATGCGTGAACACTTTCCCATTGATTTGGCATGAATGTATCCATCAAGACTGAGTCGCATCAAATATTGATCTACATGGTCGACGACAAGATGGTTCATTTTTGCCCGCGTCACCTCGATCCCTCTATACGTGCAGATGATGTCGCCCGCTTTGAAATCATGCCCTGCCTTTACCCCTAAGCCGTTCATGTTATTATCATAGTAGATGAATAGCCTTGCCGAGTTGAATTCGTCTTCTAATTTCCGCAACTCCTTTTCTTCCGCTTTGGATGGTTTCTTCAGATACGTTACTTGATTAGAGTATTCGAGCTTTTTATGAAGTTTATCCAGCTCTCTTTTCGCCATTTTATCTTCAATATTGTACCAAAAGCTTGATTCGTGCTTCTTAATTTTGATTTGCATAACCTGAAATGAGTTTAAATTGCCAACTTAAAAATATAAAAAAAAAACTCGGCCCTTTTTATGACTTTTATGAGTAAAGGTATCGTTGTGATAAATGACTTACCTGTTTGGCCATTATAATACGAATTGTCAGCAGATATACAGGTCGTCTTTTTCCCCTTGTGCATCCTTTCCCACTCGAGTTTCGTTCCTCGGCATCTTGACACTTGGACACAAAATGTGTTTTGACTAATTTAATCAAATTGGGTTTTTATACAATGGAATTAGGCAAGAGGTGCGGATGCGGGCTGCCGATCCTGAAGTAGGCGGATTTCTCATTCTTTATTTTTTTTATATTAGAACTTGAATAAAGTTTTAAAGAATTTAACGTTGTGTTTCATTATTTCAATTTACTTGGATTATAGATTAGGTTGCTCAAGCAACTTTTTTCTGCTAAATAGTGAATTCCGACCAACATATTGTTTCAAGTGCATTTCTTCTTCATGATCCAATGAGCACACAGGTGCATTTTTTGCCTCCTGTAACTCTTGAGTTATCAGATAAGAAATTTCTTTTTCCACCCCAAGACTTATGAACTCCACAATCTGAGAGTGATATAAGGATACCCCAACGGATTCTACCGGAATGTAATAGATACGCTAAAGAAGTTGTGATGATTTTGCAAAGTTCTTTTGAAGCACAGTAATTTCCTTGATGTTCAATTAAGTCTTTTAGAAGAACTTTCCATTGTTCCATTGCCAAGTCGTCGGGAATATTAAATAGGTCTGCAATGCTTGCAATATCGCGAAGTTCATAAACCGTCGCACTTACTAAATCAGCTGGTAAATCACTAGGATCTGAAACAGCGAACATTGCATACGGATTTTCCGGGAAGTATTTCCCCAACTGCACAATAAGCTTGTCGCAAAGAGATGAACGAAATTTACTGGGAACCAAGCATGAACTTATTGGTGCCGTGGTCGTCATTGCGTTCAATGGGTGTTTCGACATGTTCCTTAGCAGTTATATACATTACGTTAGGCGAATCTTCAAATGCGCGAATGCCACATTCATCTTGTCCGATATTTAGGCTCTGGGTTTAGTAAAATGGTGAGGTGAACTCCATCGTTAGTTTTAAAGTTCTCTATTTTTTGTAAAATTGTCGTTTAAACTAAGTCTTTATCAATTATTGATGCACTAGACACTTGGAGGTGCTTCGAGTAAATTGATAATTCCAACAAATCCCCTAAGAAATGCACTGAAAGAAAAACATATCTGTCTGTAATTTTCTGTAATACCCACTTGCTTCTGCCCTGATACTTGGACTAAACGTTGAGTGGTCGTTGACAATATCTGCTAAATCCCGGAGTAGAAGCATTCATGACTTTAACACTGTGCGTATTGCCTCATATTCCGATGAAGTCCACCTCGTCGCAAATATATAATTATAGCTGTATGCCCTTTCACCAAAAGTCAAGAATATTTACATTGTTCAAAATTAGAAATTTTTAATTATTCGCGTAGTACTAAATTAAAAATTTTTTTTCGATGTATGTGCTTATTCGTCGTTTGTTTACAAAACTTTTGTTTTTAACTTCTCTCTTTTTACGTCGGACTTTTACAAAAATTTCCAATTTTTGTTTGGATTTTTTTTTAATTAATTTGAAAGTAGGAACTTAGTCAGGTTCCCATTGGGATATCAGTTAGACAAGAACCCATAAAATAATATTTCTGTTTTTTTAAATTTCCCAATTTTTTGAAATTTGTTTGACTTTTTAAAAAATTTCCCACTTTCTGAATTGTCACTTTTGTCCTTTTTTCTTCTTTCAAGAAAAAATCGAATCAACTGCTGTTTACTTTTGATGTTTTTAGGCTTATCAAAGTATACTTAAAAATTGGAACATTAGTCAATTAGACTTCCCGTTGGGATATCAGTTAGACTGAACCAATTAAAAAGTTTTTTGAATGTTTTTTGATTTTTAAAGTTTGTTTTGAAAATGATGAATTTTTAGGTTGATTGTGTTTTTTCTTCTACTTTTTCCATTTTGATTATTTTCTTTTTACTGTAGCCTTCTTATCCTAGGCTATATTGGCCATATGATGCCAAATAATCGCTGATTTTCACTTTAATTGATGCTTTTTAGGTTTAGTTTAACTCACTTGATGCATGGGAACGATGAATAGAAGTGTGAGTTTGTTGACTGACGTAGTTATACGCTGATTGCGTTGCGAACCGTTGATTGACGTACGCTGAATATGACGCTGTTTTCGTAGAAGGATGACGCTGTTTTCGTTGAAGGACGACGTGGTCTGACAGTCCTCTGGAGTGCAGACCCTAAGGGAACGCCACTTGCGCCGGGATGGGTCGGGGATGAGGCACTTTGAGCCGCTGGGAATCGCTGAACGACCGGCGAGGGGCTGAAACGCTGACAAATAGACTTTTTAGTAGGCTTAGAGAAACTAACTCTGACCTGATGACGATCCTATCGACGCTGATGCTCCTCTCCTCCGGCTTATGTGGTCTCTGGGTGATCCTCTGGTCACCCTCTATGAAATGCACTGATTGAGTGCTGGATGCGATCGCTGAATCAGCGAAAATAAATCGCTGAAGCTAGAGACGTCTTATACGTGCAATATATTTAATAAGCCTAAAAGATGAGTGACTACATGCTATGCCTTAACCTATTGGGTCTGTCTAGGGGCTCCTCTCTGAAAGTCTCTTGCCTGCTGGGGTTTGGCAACTCTCTCCTGCTTCACCTTGACATCCAATGACTTCTATCCGCTGACCAATCACCAATCACCATCACCAAGTTATATTGTTTGTTTATTTACAAAAATCTGACAGTGCTGATTCTATCACTTAATCTAACTTAACTGACTAACTTACTCTCATAAAATATCTAATGTTGACAGACGAGAAAAAGAAGTGACTGACTACATAATCCCTCTCGTAGACATCCTCTTCCCTTCTTCCTCCACTTTTCTTACTACTTACTCATTTGAAATTCAGCGCTCCTTTCGGACGCTGAATTTTAGACGCTGAATTCTCGCCTCCACATTAATGATTTTAAGCATTTTATAAGTCCAAAAGCCGTATTACTATCTTCCCGCCTTTCTCAAGTGGTAATTAAAGCATTTGGTCTTCACAGAAACTCTCAAGCACGACCGATAAATGTTGTGAAATAATAATAGTGAATAAATTATTTCAGACATTCAGAATTATAATGAAAAATGTTGTTTTAGTTTTATCGAAATAAAATTGACTAAAATGTCACAACCAGTGTATTAGGGTTGGAGATATTTTAATAAAATTGTTATAATACTATATTAGTAGGTTGTTTTTACAAGTTAATATATAATTTGAAAGACAGTGTTCGCTAATAAAAATGATTGCTAACGTCAAATTAGTGGTTTTTAATATTAGTTAAGGCCAAACAAGCCTGTCCTAGTGTAGAAGGATTTTTATTTATTTCTTTGTAAGGTTGTTAAAGTTGGATAGGTTTTGGGAATTCCCATTAAAACAGGACAAATCGAATCACTAATTAAGAAATTATTATTGTTTATAATTTGGTATTTTAGCTTAAAAAAAACTTTAAACAAATTTTAAAAAAATCAAAATTGACAATGTAATAAATAAATAAAATAAAGTTAAAAATTATTAATTAATTAAAAGTATAATTAAATTAAAACAATTGGATAATTTGATTTATGGCTTACTCCCCATTCCTCGCGCAGAGTCTATGCTCGTCCATTGAAAAATGTAGGACATTGAAAACAAACCGTTTGTTTGAACAGGACACTGCTAGCGTGCTATTTAGAATTTAGATGATAGAATTCGACAGCCGTGGTAAACTTGTTTTGAATCTGATATTCCATGTTTTTTGGATCGCTGAATAAAAGGGCATTCCTCATGTTGCCTTACCGCCAGTCACCTCCAGACGCTTAGCGGAGAAGGATCCTTTTCATTTTTGAGGTCTGGAGAAAGTTTCCACCTGAATTTTCCCTACTTTCTCCACCCAAACTTCTGTTCAAATAAGTGGAAACGACGTAAATTGAGTTTTAAATTCCCTTGAATTGAACTTCCGTTTTCGGGACGAGTGAATTTGAGACATTGTGAAAAGTGAAAGCGGCACAACTTTCTCCGAGAAAAAAAATGTGAAAAAAAATGTGTTTTTTAAGAATTTTCTTACCAGCAGTAATCATTCGTTCGGTTTTTAAAATTAATATTTTCAAGTTTTCCCTTTACATTTCCGTTTCAAAAGTGAAGACAAAGAACAAAAGGAGTAATATCTTTGTTTTCTGAATTCTGACTGTAAGCCTCGAAGAAAAGTTTTCGAAAGTTTTGCAGAGCTGATGAGGCTGAGAAACAATTTGTATAAACAAAACTTGTCCAAAGTTTCTGTTCCCGACGCTAATTAGCACCACTTTTCGATTTTCTGGCTATCGAAACTCCACGTCAAGACGCTCGCCGAAGAGTGAAACTGTTCAGTTTCAAAAACAAAAGTTTGATATACGGCTCGAAATTAGGCTTCGTCATGCTTGGTTTACCGCAAATTTCCAATTAGAGCCTCGTTTATTGCTGACTCCACTACAAATGTTCACCTCTCAGGAAGCGTCGTTCACGACAAGTGGAAGTGATCTGTTCAGGTGAAAGTCAAGTGACGCGTTCGGAAAATTTTGGGTAAGTTTTT
Organism: Bilobella aurantiaca; assembly: GCA_021029175.1. Lineage (NCBI taxonomy): Eukaryota > Metazoa > Arthropoda > Collembola > Poduromorpha > Neanuridae > Bilobella > Bilobella aurantiaca. The sequence continues at coordinate 6,293 of VYYI01001377.1, forward strand.
TTTTTCGTTTTTAAAATTTAGAATTTTTAAAAACATTGAGAAAAAAAAACAGGAATCGCTTGGAACTTGGCATAATTTCAAAACTGTTTTAAAAGCGTGTCAAATGCTTTCGAGTTTCTGTTGATGACTTTTCCAATTAAAAGTTGAGTTAACAAGCAACTTCCTGCTTTCTCTTCTCCAAGATGCTTCTGACAAAATTTTGATTTTAATTTCCGCTCGAGATGTGCTCGGCCCTAAATGCAAATTTGGAAATCAGGGAGGGACGCTTTTTGAAATTTTTTAAAAAGTACTACGATGTGTTAATTACGGGAAGCTTAAGGCAATTTTCTCACGGCTTGAAGATGCTGAAATTTTGAGAAAAGTAAAAAAAAAATTTCTTACTTTCTCCTGGAGAAAGTGGAGACAATTCGAAATGCTCTGCATCTGTCTTTCTTAAGTGATTTGCCTTGGGAGGCTTCTCAACGGGCTTCCTAACGAGGGACGTGCATTAATAATGTTTTGACACTCGAGCTCAACGCTCCCATTTTCTAAACGAAAAGATTTTCTAGAATTCTAGATTTTTTGTTTAAAAAAAAAAGTGACATTCCTTGACGTGGCTGAGCTAACACCTATAAGATAACGGGGGATGACGGGCAGGTGAAAGACAATCCAATTGATTTAGGTTCCGCTTGCATAATACGCTTCGCCTCCTTTTATTACAAATATACTCATCATGACGAGGCACAAAAGCAGCGAATGTACAGAGCCTTTTTTATGGTCCGTAAAGAAACAAATTACGTTTTGGCTTTGGAAAGAAAAGTACACAATCATTACCCTAGGGTACACTTTACCAGGCTTCAGCGTGCGCTTCCAGGTAAATGTGGCACGGAAATCTATACTTTCACTTCCGGGAGAAAAGTGTCACTGTATATAGTACAGAGCGTTTCATCATGACTTGTACAAAAGCACGTCTGAAAAAGGCTGGAATTAAATCCGCAGTTCTATTGTTATAACTTGCACTCATGAAGATTTTCTAGATTAGCATTTGTATTCTACAGAGACATTTTAGTTTCCTTGCTTTCTCTCTTGGAACGTGACATAAAACGCACTGTATTTTTTGTTTGCACAATTTACACAGGGTAAAATGTCGTTTTGTCGTAATTTCTATGTGTGTAACACTATATTGCATTGAATGCTTTCGAAGATGTATTTTTCCAATTTTATAAAAATCAAAAGTATCCTGGAAAAGTGAAAGTAATTTCGATTAACTTTCTATTACTGTTTAAAATAGACTACAATGGAAACTTTATTTAATTTCCATTGTAATTTTATATGTGAAAGCGACTCAAAGTTTGAATTAAATTAAATCAGAAGAGCAGAGTGGGAGAACAAAACAAATTGTACTTTCATGTTTCCAAAAAAAAAAGCAAAGAGAAAGCATCTCATTTTACATTTGAGCACCTGTTTCATATCGAATCAAATTGCCTTTCTCCGAAAAAATTGATTCCGTAATTGCAAAACTTTTCATGTTATTAATTCTTAGTAAAACATAAAGAGATGATGACGCATTTTGAAAGGAAATTTAAAAGTGCGCTTCATTTCAATTAACATTTTTCATAAAAAATTTTTTGAAAATTAACAGCATGTTTACTAGGAAAACTGCTTTCTCCCGTATTTACGTATTTCGTCCGACTGGACAAAAGTCTTGACAGAGACACCGGATACCTCAAAGGACTTGACGTCCTGCGTCATGGCCTAATTCAATTGAAAACTAAATTTTAGCATCGAGGCGACATGCTTTAGCATCTCTGCTTTCTCCAGCTTTCTCCGTCCTGGAGACAGCATTTTGGACTGGAGCTTCCGTGTTGACCGAAACTGTTATGTCCCACTGTGACACCGTAGGAAGCGCCTTCGGGATTGGTTGAAAAGTTTGGGAGAGGCAAAGGTAGGGTAGAAGCCCATTATTTATAAAAGCGTCTAATAAACTCCTTATGAGCTATGCATGCACGCAACAGCGCTGTTAAAAGTTGTATCGATCCTTTAGAATTAGAACGGAAGGCTAATACCCTAGTCTTGGCTTTTCCCTTCAACATTAAAACTTTCTTCGAGAAAGTAACGCCCTTTTAAAAAAGAGAAAGTTAGAAATTTTAAAATAAAAAGCTTTAAACTAAATTTAAAACAAATTTTAACAAAACTCTAACAATTTTCAACCCAACGATCTGACCCCACTCTCATCGATCTTTGCTTTAACAACATAATTAATTAGCCCATAATTAATATACAAATTAACACAACTAATGTGTTATATTTAATTTATTGACATTTTATTGGCAAAAAAAGGAAAACGGAAATATCGATTTTTTTCTTCTAGATTTTAAAATTCTCGTTTTAAACGACATCTGTAAACGTTTACTATTAAACATTTTGCCGTCCTCGTCTGGATAATGGAGAAAGTGAAAGTGTGGCTTTCTCTTTTATAAGGATTTAATTCGTTAATTCCTGTTTCTACAGCTGTGTAACCTTGTTTAGTAAGCACTTTTTAGAACACATTTTTTTCTCTCGAAAAGATGGCATTTCAAAAAAGGGAAAAAAAACTTTCACTTTGCCTTGCTTTCACTCTGCGATTCTTAAGTATCCAAGTAGTGTCCCGAGTTCGTAAAGCTTTTTTTCTCCTTTCTAAACCTTGTCTATTTGTCACCGTCTCCCTGTAAATATTTAACGACTTTATGTGCAATTTAATGGAGAAAGCGAAAGGGGGAATTGGGCCAATGTATTGGATGATTGAGAACGGGCCATGATTGTACCCATTTCGTGGATTTAGGCTAAAGAATTGCCAAAAAATAGAGAAAGCAGGTGAGCCTACCACAGCAGGATCGATACATTTGATTTAGTCGTCAAGTTTTTTTTTTGGTGGGTCGTAAATGCTTGGCCATATTCCGCACGTCTCCCTTTCCCACCACGAACTTTACTCACTGTATCGTCCCACTAAAATATTACATTCACATTCGGCCCCACAGTTACCCACATTCCACTTGGTACAGGGAGGCAGTCAATCGGAAGGATACAGGGCCAGAAAGCACCCACTGACTAAGGTGGTACAGGGTGATTACACTTTGGTGAGTGCCTGACTTTCACCCGCTCCAACTTTCTCCTCACGGCTTCAAAGCTACCTTGATTTGCCCAAGAATCCATGTGGACACACCGTATTTTCTCCGAAGACTTTCTCTAGACGCACCGTGCGATCCTTCAAGAATTCATGCAGACACCGTGCGACACTCCAAGAATTCATGCACAACACACCATTGGATTTTTGAAGATTTGATTCTACTTTCTCCTTGATTTTGATGCTCCCACCCTGTATACTTTCTCCAAGTGAATCATCCAGATGCTTTCCCTTTCTTAAAGACTGCCCGGATATCCCATCAACCTCTTAGATTTTTGGATGGTGAGAGCCTACAATAGCATGATCGGAAAGTGCATCAGATCGCTGCTGAATCGCTTCAGCGATTGAACAAATCACCTTCCGCATCTTCACGTTATAATAATGCTTGAATCAGAAGACGAAGCGCGTGGGAGTTTCCCCTTAACGAGATCTTCGGAACGGAAAAGGGCAAAGTTTAGGAATAATTGGAAACGCTGGCAGCGCTTGATTGGAAGTTCATAATAGCCTTTTCAGATTCGTTTTTAGAAGCGCTTCGCTTGAAAGCTGTCCGATTGGATTTGAGGGCTGTTTTATGAAATGGGGAACTGGAGGCGGCTTTTGCATTGGAAAGTGGCTGGAGGAGGGAGGGTTCTTGGTTAGTTTGTTTATTTAGTGTGGCTCTTCGCCACAGCGCTGGCCGTGGCAGAGCCGCCGCGGTTCTATTCTAGATTTCCCAGATTCTGAAACAAGGCAAAGTTTTTGGGAAAGTTTGGAATTGAGTTATTCAGTATAGCAAATAGGAATCCTCCGACTAGCCTAACTTGCTCACTTTACGCTGATCCGGAATTAATGACGTCTGGGACGAGGAGGCTGTGGCTCACCTCCACCGAAAATTCGCCTACTATTCTTCACTGTAACGGGAAAAAAATCTGAAGGAATCGACCCTATTTTTAAGGGCTCTCTTCTCCATCAAATGTGATCCAGACCCTACCCTTTGACACATGTCTCAGCAAAAGCTTATTTAGAATTCCAATAAGTGCATTTGCTGTGAAACAGTATCTTTCAATCCAGCATCTGCATCAGCATCGTACTTCCAGTATCTCCAGCATCTAGCATGAAGCATCGAATTTCAGATCAAAATAGAGAGAGAAAAAAACGGATAAAAGTTAATTGACTCTACGCCACTAATTGTTTTTCAGTGGCTTGCCGTAAGACGCGTTGGGGAACTTTCACCGCACATTTTCTCACTCAACTTTCTCCGAAAATGCAACACGCGTGTTTCTTGATTTGCAGTAAATTACTTGAATCTAAAATGCTGAAAAAAATTATTATTAAGAATTCTTATTCAGAATATTTAAAAAATAATCGTATTTTTAAGGCTTAATTGCAGTTACTGTAACAGTAGAATCTAAAAGTTTTCTTTTGGGAGAAAGTAAAGACGAATTGTAAGTTGTCAAGTTTTTTTTTCTAGAGGCGGAAGCCAGGGGTCTAAAATATGGGAAACGTCAGGGAGGCGTCTCTTCAAATTTAAATTCAAGAGGGAGAAAGTTTTAAATTAGAAAAAAAAAGTGAAGGTGGGATTAAAAATGTGGGAAAGCAGGGAGCGTACGCAGAGCTCTGTCACCTTTTTCCCTGCCCGAAATTGTGAAATACGGGAAATTAATTTACGGGCAAGCTTTTGTAATGGGACAAGGGCTCCATGCTGGGCCCTTATTGTCTCTCCTACAAGCGGAAGTTCATCAACAAGTGAAAGGCCCTTGCCCAAAGTAGGGAGAAAGTAGGGAAAAAGAGAGTGAAAGCAATTGGTCTTAAAAATTGGACAGGGTCTGCTGCAGCTTGTAAGCTTCTGCTTTGAAGCGTCCCATTGGAGGATTTTAGTATCTAATTTCAAAGGGGAGGCATAAACCGACAGAAATCTGAATTTCGTAGTAAAGATACTTTCTCTGGATTTAATTTATAGCGAGTGAAAGTGGCTCGTTGCTTCCAGCAGCAGTGAAATGCCCTTCAACTTTCACTAGAGGAGGATTTCGACAGAACTTATGAAACTAATTCCTCTCATTCCAAGCATAAAATACAGAAAATCCCTCTGCTAAAGCATTTCCAAACAATTGACTCTGTCTACAGGTTTTAAGGGAAATTTTGAAATTGTTTTTCATTTTTTTTGCTACTCACAAATTCGCAAATTAATCAACAAATTTCTATTTGTGATAATTGAAAAAAAGAATGCTCCTTTTTTAAAAGTTTTATTCTAGGAAAATAGCAAAGATTAACGCCATTTGAAAATAAATTTATTACTTATGCGCTATTCACTTTTGCAAAATTTATGATAGTTTAAGAATGGCGTTGCGTTTATTTGTACTTTCTCATTTTTTTTAACGCACAAGATTTTAATAATAAAGTGCGGTAGCTTATACCTTTTTATTAAGAAGAGCGTGAGGATTTTTTTTTATTAAGGGAAGTGTGAGAATTCTTTTTTTTTTTATATATAAATATTGAAAAGAGTAATTCAAAAGTACAGTTTTTGTCAATTCTGCTTGGAGTGTACAAGCGCAATGGCAAACTGCATTTAAAAATTAAATTAAACTTGACTAACATGATTCGGCAATAGTTCTTACTAATTAAAAAGAAATGAGTGTGTGAGCGCACACGAACTTATTATTTTAAATTCATGAGAGATGGGCAATTTTTATATTACATAATTTGCACTTACTATTTAGCCAAAAAAGCCTGTCGTGGGACATAAGACCCAGAAATTAAAATTAATTTTTCTGTCCTAGGACGGGCTGCTTTGGTAAATAACTAGCAGAAAGCCTCATGCGTGCATTACATCACTACACTACCTAGTTCTATTAAATTTTTCCCTCACTTTAAATTTGCTTTACACGAACTGGCTGCAAGTCGCGATGAATTTTCCTTAAAACTAGCACACTAGTTTGAGCGTAACATTTTTTAGTAAAAACCATCGTGTATTTTGTGCTTTTAGTAACTTGCAATGTTATGCTTCTCTCATGTGAATACGCAACTAGGCAAAAGTGAAAGTTGTCAGTAAAATAAACGATCTGTTCGAAAAAGTAGGTGCAGGTATTAATAATGTCCACCAGTATTATGTAGGAGAGCCAAGTTCGTGCTTGTATAGGATGAAGAAAAAAGTGAAAGTATCGCTGATGCTTGGGAGAGAGAAAGTTAGGCGTGTTTCTTATTATATTTTAGCAGGGGAAAAAGCATAGTAGCGTGCGTTCTCAGATGAAGAATTAAGAAAGGTCACAAGGCACTTCTCACAGGTCACGCGAAGAAGCAGTTGGGGATATGATGGAATTTCTTTTCAATTCGCATTCCTTTCACCATTTGCAATTATCAATAACAAAAGAATTATGTCCCAGCAGCCGCCGTGACGCAAGATGCTGCTCAAGTATTTTACAAAATATAATTGAAACTTTGTCCCAAAATATTGGACCTCCTGGAGAAAATTCCTGGACTGTAAGAATTTCTTCAAAGGGCTTTTTTTTCCTGGAGAAAGTGAATTAAATCGGGTTTATCCTTCCGGAGAAAGTCCATTCAATTAACAAAATTGACCTTACCTGAGCACGCCGTGCCATTCAATTCGGCTCATCTCATCTTGTTTGCTTTCACCTCCCTTTCGTCTACTAAATTGAAAATTGAGGAGAAAGTCATCTTCCCGTGTTTACTTTCACCTGCATTGGTCACCAAATTGAAAAATGAAAAACTTTCTCCAAGCAAAGCCACCAAATTGTATCATCCGCTACTCTCAAAATCTGATTTAAAATTCTAAATACAGGTTTTCAGTTTCTAAAACATATTTTGGTTTTTTTTAAAGCAGTTTTATTGTGTTTTAGGCTTTTACTTTTTGTGTAACAAAAGGTGGTGGGATAAAAGAAAGTTGAAAATCAAAGGGCTTTCCCCAAGGGGATTTGCATTAAGGTACTTCAAAGGCTTCTGTGTTGACTTTGGAGGAGGAAGGAAGTTGAAAGGGAAAAATGTTGATCTAGTTTCAATTAAAATTAGGTAAATTAATTTTGAATTAGTTGTAGAAGGGTCCTCCTTATAAGGTTGCTAATTGAATTTCAGGTGGAGGGGGCTCTAGGGTTTCCTTGACATCAATCTTGGGCGAGATCACTTTTCCCGAAGCGGCGGCGGCGGGCACTGATCAGCGGCAGCGGCGGTGGGAAATAATGGAGAGGAAGTTGGCCGGGAGAAAGTCATCAGGCGAAGCGAGTGAAACAAAGGGGAAATTAGAAGCGGCGCCCCCTCCACACCGCCCCCATATCGCTGCTTTCCCCACTGGAAGTCCACCCAAGGCTTCATCTGACTTCATTCGAAGGCAAACCGTCCTGGTCACTCTCTACATCTGGTCTGTTCTAATCAGCGTCGTCATCATGGCCCCTGGTAAGTCAGGCAAATCAAAATCTACCGGGTCCCAGATCTGGGAGATTTTATAAATATCTACCGGATCCCAGATCTGGTAGATTTTACAAAAATCTAATTGACAAATTTGAGTTAACTAATTTCAAATTCGAAACTACCAAAATTTGTAGAAGTTACAAGTCGAACCAACTTGCTGAAAATTTTCTATCAAATTTTGTAATATTCAGTAGGTTCCCAATCATCATCTTAAGCATGATTTGGGTTATGTTAAATTTTTTGAAAGCAATGCTTAACAAAAAAATTCTTTTTTTTAAATTGTTCAAAATTTCCACAGAGAAAAATACAACAACATGAAATTCAAAATCTATAAGTAAAAAATACATATTTTAGTCAACTCAAGTCGATTTTGAAGTTTCTCTTTACATAATTCTAATTCTAATTCTAATCGTTAAATACTGTCAATTTCTCGATGCAGTGAAACCGGAAGTGAAAGTAATTTCGTGACCTTAAAATGCAGACAAAAGTGAAAGTTATTTTCAACTAAATTTAAAAACAACTTATTGAACAACTATTTAATTATACTATTCCAAGTAGGTAAATCTCGTAAGGTCAACGCTTATGAGCATTGATTTTTAATAAAATTAGGAATATGTTATTACTAGTTATGAGACTCGTCATTTCTTGCCATTGGTCTAGTAAGGCTCTGCTTTTACACACCGGAAAAACACCGCCGTCAAACTTTCTTCAGGTTCGAGTGAAAGCGGAAGTGAAAGTAGTGAAAAGTTTTCTCTTTCTTTGAAATCTGAAGAGTTAGATATGCAAATTCTAGGCTCCCTGGATCATTTCAATCAATAACTACCTCCTTTGCCAAGATAAACGTTGTTCATCACCCAAATTTAAACGAAAGGAGAAAAAAAAATAAGAGGAAAAAAGAGAAAGTCGAGATGATTTTTCTCTGATTGGAAGGAAGGCTGGGAGGCTTTCGCTTAACTGCTTTCACCAGCCTCCACGTCTCATTAGGGATTTGAGGTATGATTTTGATTAATGGTGAGTAATGGAGGGGCCTTTAGCAGAATGGACAGGTATGTAAAGCTGGAGTGGTGTGCTTAGATCTCGGCTCTAAGATTTAGGTAAAAAAAAAAGTAGGAGAATTTTTTTAGAGTTTTTTTAGACTAGATTTTTTTTTTTTAGATTTTTTTAGCCTAAATTTTTAGGTTACTATTCCTAGGTTAAGGAAGACGTAAGACACTGATGCTCAGGGCAAGTCGAGGGAATGATTGTGAAGGGATTGGAGAAAGTGCCTGGTTGGATTATGGCCTGAGATGCTTCAAAGACGAGGCAGAAGACGACCAGCCGATCCACATAATTTATCAATGTCGAAATTATGTAACAAAAAAAAGCATTTGCCACAAAAAATCAGTTTGCTTTCTCCGTAAGGAGAAAGTGATCCTTTCTGAGCTGGAGAGAGGCCGGAATGAATAATTGCCTCAGATCCACTTGAGCTGACCTTCCATTAAGGGCTCCCTTCCTCCCTCAAGTCCACCAATGGAAGAGACAGGTCAAATTGACTTTTGAATGCTACTCCAAGTTAACTCAACGTCCATTAGGAGTGTCATTTCAATTGACCTGTCCGAATCAATCAATTCCCGTTTAGCCCAACTTTCACCAACCCCTACTAAATCTAAGGGCTTTTTACTCTGTCAAGCCTATTTCTCACTTTCACAAAGTATCCTTAGCTCTTTGCCCTTTAAAAACCACTCTAAATTTTCAAAATTTAATTGTCGTGTCATCAAAATTTGATGAAGGGCGTTAGTGGTGGTAAATGCAAAACTAGTGAACGAGTGGTAAATGCAGCGGTAAACGTATTTTTGTTATATTATTAAAGGAGAGTAATTTGAATTCTAAAATTCTATTCACAAATTTTATTTACGTCACATCAACGCCGTGTGGTAAAAATAAAAGTCTAGAGCTTGCACATCACCGTGTAGTAGGTTGCTTTTCATGTTATTTCGCTATAGATTATTTTAAATTTTTCATACCCAAGGTCTAATTGAATCTTTCTTGCTAGATTTATGCTACGTTTATGTTAACATTTAAAATTTTTGAAGTTAATTAGGTATTTTGATTTAATTTTATTCGCTTAATTTAATTACAATCTAAATTAAATTAATTAAAACATAATGATTATGGAATTAACTGCTTGAAATGCTTTCACTATAATTTTGGTCAAGGTGAACTTTATTTTTTTAAAGTAGGTCTGCTCGCAGAGAATAAAATAGTGAATGACATTTTGTAGTAGCAAGCCTAACAAGCCCATCCTATACCGCTCTTGTAATGGGCTTCAATGCTCTAATATCTAACCCTTATTTTCAAGTTTGATTAGAAAATTTCAAGTTTCAATTTAAATTTTAAGTGTACAAGAAAAGAAACTCAAATATTTTTGAAAATAATATAAGTTCCAAAACACAAAAGCTTTTTAAAGTGAACATTCATTTTTGTTTTACACTTATCTAGTTTGGGCATGCTAGGTTTTTAGTCTAATAGCAAAATTACTTTTAGAAAACGAAAACATTTTTTTTTAATTGTCGAGATATATGGTCAAAATATTTCAATGTGTATTACATTTTGTAAATTTGGGCATAAATAGTGCTTCGCTACAAGTGTAGGCTGCTGTGAAATAAAGAATTTTGGAGACGTTGGGAAGCGTATCTCCCATATTTGAAACATCATGAAATATTGTGTTTGAACAAGGCCATAAATTGAATAACGTATACAAAACCAGGTGGAACTCAGGGAAGCAACCCTTGTTCAACATCTTGGAAAATTTTAACGATTCTAATGGTTTGGATGCACTGTACGAAACACCTATTTTTTTCACAAAAGAATCCTTTCACCCATTTCAACCTGAGCTCGTTAACACGGTTTACAAAAAAAATCTTGTTTTTCTATTTACTTCTATCCATGGATTTACAGGAGTAGTATTTTCAATTGTAAATTCTGACATGCCTTGGCCTAATGAGAAAGACGCTTTGCGGAAGCTCTATTCAAAAAAAAAATCACGCTTTTGTTCTAAAGAAACAGTTCTTTTCTAAAAAAAAATCACGCTTTAAAAAAATGCAGCTCTATTCTAAATATTAAACAGGCTAAAATTTCTTCTCCAAATCAAGTCGAGGAGGCGGTGTGCGGATTTGAATATTTGTTTCTTTAGCCTGAAATTCACTTTCTTTCTTCTGTTCGCAGCGGATCAATGACAGGCCCTGAATTCTTTCTACATCATTTTTTAAAATAAAAGATCTTTCTTAGATCTTTTTTTTTTGAAAATAAAGAGAAAAAAAAACTTGAATTTTTATTTTTCCATATTTTTCTTTTGAGAAAGCGGGGCGCTAAAACTAACAAGCCTCAAGATAGGCCCTTAAAGGAACAAAAGGGGGGCCTTCTAAAAAGGCATTGAAGGAGAAAGTAAGAAAAAAAATTTCAATAGCGAAGTTCTAGGGAAATGAAAAAGTTTTTATTTTTGAAAATCCTATCAGTCTCTCTTCCCAATTTAGAATTTGAAACAACAAAACTTTTCTCATCTTTCTCCTGCTTTCTCTTTCCACCTTTCTCCCGTCTGCTTTCTCTCGAAGTCAGATTTATTTGAAGAATTTACAACTCGCGGAGAGCCCTCAAAATCATCATCAGCCCTTCGAGAGGGCTCATCGTTTTCAACTTTTATGATTTATTTCCCTTTCGGAGCGGATGAGGCGAAGGGCCCGACATACGTCAAATGAAGGGCCCCCGCTTCCTTTTGAGAATTGATTTGTCGAGTGCTAACAAAAGCGGAAATCATTGTTATAGTCCTTACTAAATGGCTCGAATCAATATTCCGCACCCTGTAAAATTATTCATGTCAAAAATCAGCGGCAAATTACTCTTGAAATCTGTTTTGTTTAACATTCACGCCCATGAATTTGCATTTTCCTTTTGTCTAATTTTGTCTCTTTGTAGTAATTTTAATTAAAACAAATCAACTCAAATTTTGAAAACTCGGCAAAAAAAATGTTAAATTTAAAAAAAAAATCGTAAATTTTTCGCATGCTTGTTCTTACATCTGAATTTGCTCGAAGTTTGTAATTCCTATAATGGAACAAGTCAAAATCAAAATTTGAAAGCTCTATACATCTTTCGGCAAAACGTAAATTTTATTTAGCTAAAAAAGTTGTTTTTTTCGTAAATTATGTTTTGGAGGTTTGATTTAACAACATAACTTGCCATAAAACGGCATTGAGTAAAATTTCCTCGTAAATAATTCGATTTCGTTTGGTAGGAAAATTCAAATAATCGTTATTTACGACATTCGGAAAATATCTTGGGAATGCCTTGTGTTGTTGTCTCGAGGAAGCTTTGCTGTAATGAAAAGTTTTTGTGGCTTTCTATTGTTGACACTTTCACTTGGAAGAAAGCATTTTTTTTTGTGGAGACGATTGATTGAACTTTGGTTTTCACAAAACCCTTTAAATCGTGACATAACAAAGGGATTTTTTTGTGGGTTTCTTGGAAATAATGAGGCCCAAACAGAAGATGAATTGGTAACGGATACTTTGCATACGAGAGGTGACATGTCATGTAAAGTGCTTAGGCTCGTTAGGCATTAGTCAACATCAAAGCGGCTTTCACGGGCTAAAGTGAGGTCATGACTCGCTCAAGACGGTGCCAAGATCGCTTCAAAAAATCGCTTTTCCCTCTGCAACAGCGCCAATATTTCAGCGATAGTTGGAGAAATATCTAAAAGTACCAAAATATTTAAGAAATTAAAAAAAAGTGTTCTAAAATTAACAAGATATTGATCGCAAAAATGATTAATTTTAAACATTATTTTTCTGAAATCCTGATTTCTGAATTTTGAAAGTAATTTTAAGGAGAAATCTTAAGTCTTCGGGTAAAATTTCAATGCGTAAATGACACATTTTAAAGATACTCCTGAGTTGGGCTAATTATTAAGTTAGCCTAACAGGTCATATCAAGCACTACCAAAGCCCAAATATTTGAACAATATTTGTGTAGTAAATGTGCTTGCAAATGTCTATATAAATTAAATTAAATGTCTATAGCTTACTAACCATGATTTTGTCAATTTGTCAAAACGTAATCCATAGGTATTGTATTTTTTTATCTTCAAAAATACGGCTTTTATTACAAGAAATTTTCAAAAACGTAAAAAGTGTTTGAAAGAACCTATGAAAACTACCGATATTACTAATAGCTTTATAGAATCTTCGCTAGAACTTGCATTTTAAATGGATCAAGGGCCTCAATGGCCCCCTTAAGTACTCGCTAAGGGCTTTCAAGCGGTTGATTGTTTTCAGTTGGAGCCTCAATTGACTGTTTCAAGTGCGTGAGTCTTAATGGGAACAATCCGTCCTGCGAAGATCCCTTCCACAACAACTACTCGGCATCAATTCTGGAGTCCCCCTGTATGGGGGGTCGGAAGGGCCGAAATGGACTCTTTCCAGCCACCGCTTGCATTAAGCTCATTGGAACCTACTGTAAGTGATTCAAGTATTTTCCCAGCATTTCCAGTACTTTCTAAGCACTTCCCCAGCATTTTCTAAAGCATTTTTTCAAGTATTTTCCCAGCATTCATCTCCTCTTTTCATGGGCCATGTCACAGGACGAATCAATAACTGAATGCTCTCATGCTCCATTGTCAGATAAAAGTGATTGATCAATTTCTAACGCACAATCTTCATGAATTATTTACAGAGTAACTAGAGCAAAGCTTGCCGCAGTACTTAAGATTGCAGTAAAAATTCGTATGAAATTCAGCCAAAAGCAAACAATAGTTTTAGTAAAATTTCGTAAATTTTGCTAAAATTTCTAAAAACCAAAATTTGTAGACAATTTTAAAATTCAAAAATAAAACCCAACTGGTAGAAAAGGACCATTTTTTTTATTGCAAATGATAATTATCGTAACTTCGATAACTTCCGAGTGTTATTCAGCGTCCTAATGCTGTCCAACTTTTAGTTGCTTGAAAACAAGCTACCTACAAAATTAACTATTAGCTAATTGAGCTTAATTAGCTAATTAGCTTTAACTAATTAGTTTAGTAAGCTTTGATTTAAAGCCCATTTTTTTCAGATGAC
>VYYI01001378.1:0-19920 GCA_021029175.1 Bilobella aurantiaca
CATCCAGGCAAGGCGGCGGCAACTCTGCGGAATAGCTAAAGGGGAAATAGTAATTAACTAATTAAGAGAAAAGTTATTTTAAACACGCATGGCAAACAACGGTAAAAGAGGCTTAATTACCTGCTTCACGTTATATCCAGCCTTTGCACTCGTTTCAATGAACATTACATTCAATTCTTTGGCTTTTCGCTCACCCTCTTCCGTAGATACCTGTAAACAGCAATTTTACGTTGTTAGGCATTTAGGCAATGGCTGAATAGATAGGACCATTCGATGCTGGATGGCAATAAGCGCAAATTGTTAAATTGCTCCAAACTCACCTGGCGCTTATCAGACAAATCCGTTTTATTGCCCACGAGCATAATGATAACATCACTTCCACGTTCCGTCCTCACATCATCAATCCACTTGGAAGTTTGATGGAATGAGTTTGCGTCTAAAGAAAATTATGGCATTCAATTGACCTAAATTCCCAATCACAATTGCTGATGCTTGCAATTTTAATTCAATGTTTAGCCCCTTCAAGAATGTAAAAGGCTCACTTGTGATGTCATAAACGACTACGGCCACGGTGGAATCACGAATGTATGATGGAATCAAACTGCGAAATCGCTCCTGTCCCGCCGTGTCCCACAGCTGGAGCCGAACGGTTCTGTCTTCTAGATACATTGTCTTCGACAGGAAATCAATTCCTATTGTTGCCTATTACACAAATTTTGCAAAATTCACTAAAAAAAAATCAATCAAGAAGTTTGTTAAAGGCTTTATCTAGTATACTGTACCTGGTACGTATTATCAAAGCTGTCGTACATGAAGCGGGTAATTAGCGAAGTCTTGCCCACTGTATCAAAATTAATTATTATAGTAATTTTAATAATTAATTAACAATTAACTTCTCCAATTACCGCTCTGCTCTCCCAGGAAAACGAGCTTGAACTTCCGCAACGGATTTCCGAAATCCCCGGACGTAGACATGTTTCAGGAATCACGATGTAAGGAGTTCGCACTTATCGGCAATGAATAATCAATTAATCACTGTGCACATAAATAAAGATTATTAGTTAACTTAAATAGATTGTCCCAATCCGTTAATTAAGCGTGATTAGTTCATTGTTGCCCACCTTAGTTCCTTAGTGACAGACAACTTGGTTGGTTGGTTGACCTCGACCTCAAGTAACCTGACAATATGGTAGACGGCTTTCAATCGAAGGCGCTATCCCAAGGTCTCCGGATATGAGTAGTTCTGTTAACGATACTTTAACTTAATTATTCACTAATTAGTTAATTAAGATGAGTCACTAGATAAGCCACTACGCTCACCTGAAGTCGAGTTCAAAAGCCGATCTGCACAACCTGCTGATTTAAAGTGACGTTGAATCCAATGCCCAAATGACACCAAGGCTCGTCAGCTCAACGTTGTAGAAGTAGGCGTAAAGTTTCTAAAATTTAAAAAATTGTTCTAAAAATTAATATAAAAATATTTTACATTTTGGAAATTTATTTTCAAAACAAAAGCGTACTTGATCCAATGTTTATGCGAATATTGGCAATTTGCATGAACGAAGAGTTAATTTATGTGTCCATAAATGACTGGGCTCAATGACCGACTGCGACTGAACAACAACCACTTAACCAATCTTGACAATCATACAATTAAATTTGTTCTAAACTTGTCCTAAATTTTTTGAAAAGATGATGCAAACATTCTTACAAAAACCATGCGATTATAATTGAATTTACTGTTTAGTGCTAAATTTAGTTTTCATAAATCAAGGTACGAATGACGGGTCGTATTCTCGTATTGTACAGTGCACTAGGGAATGATGGTTTTAAAAGCCGTTCATGAAACCCAGATCACAGGCTATATTTTTTGTCAGTTCAACAAATAACTAAACAAATTTTTAATTAATTATTTAAGTCAATCATTTTTTATAATGCTATGTCCACAGGCTTAAATTTTAAATTTGGATTGTCTTGATTCATTGAACAATTAGATTAATGTATCCGTTCTAAATTAAAATCACAGATTATAATTAAAATTGTTCCAAAACGATAATTTTTTTAGTTCTATTCAATAAATTGTGAAATTGCTTCAATCACCAGAACTACTTTGTTCCAAGGTGTAAGCATTGTAAATCAATACAAAATGTAAATTTTAAAAATGCTTTTTACTTTTTAAAAAAATCAAAATTTGTTCTAAAACTTGTTTGAATGTCGTCTGAGGGGCCTGGAAAAAAGAAATTGGGTGTCGAAGTTCAGAATAATGTGACCTCTGCTGCTCCTGCGACACAGGCAATTGCTCAAGGTCAAGCAGGGGTCAAGAATGGTGTCAAGATACCATTTTCTCATTGTAAGGTAACTCGTGTGATACCAAATTACTCTGTTTGAAAAATCGATGATGTCCTGCAGACAATGGGTCATCCACCGCACTGCACGTCGTGCCTACAGACCCCGGTACTGACCCTTCGATTCCGTCCCTGGCGTCACCAAGCTCGGACAAGGGTCTGGTGACCCTGGTGACCTCAAAACCGGACACTGAATCCAAGGACGCTCTTTCAACCGAAGTTCTTTATTCGAGAAAGGGACAGGCTCAGAATGAAAGTGCCATTAGCCCCAAACCAGTGAATAATCGTAACGTAATTGAAGCAAAGCCAAAAATCCGAAACGAAATAGTAGAGATTGTAGATACAAAGGAGCAGAATGTTGAAGGTGATTTATTTTACTATTTTTTATTTCCCTAAATTGGTATTTTATTAATTGACCCTTGAATTTCTTTTTCTGTTAAAACTATGCAGCATCAACACAGAGAACGGAAGAGGAGAAAGTCAGCTTTCTTCCAAAAGAGGAAAATGCCACAAAATTAGCACAGGAAAATTTAAAAGGTTTTAAAACTTGACGGAGAAAGCTTAAATTTTTGCAAATTAGTAAAGTCGTTAGTAAAGTATTCGAATTTCAATAATATGAAGCAGCTAGTTTTATTTTTCTAAAATGTTTAAATGTTTTAGAAAATCAAATTGCTGATGTTCATGAATCTGACAGTGGCCGTCCACCGATTTCGCTATCCTCACTACCACGTTACAACCAGGATTATTCAGGTGAATAAACAAAAAAGAAGAGCTTTGCTACGTTTTGAAATTCAAAATTGTACAACTGTTTAGAATTAGATGAAACATCCAGTACACGGATCGCGACTCCTCGGTACGTCAATCTTGGGGAAAATACGCTTCCAGCAGAAAACGAAAAGCCTACTTCAAAAGAGCGAGCACTTGCAACAAAACCATCAAAAATACCAATGCCCCATAAAACCGATTCAAGCAAATCCTTAAGTCCGAGCCAGAAAGGTAGCAAAACAGCGTCAAGAAGTAGGTCCGCAAATAATCGGCCGGACTCTTCCAGCTCAAAAGAGGTTCCTTCTTCTTCAAAGCGTCCAGCGTCACCTGATCCAAGGTCGAAGCGCCAAGCCGTACCAACAAATACGTCAAAGCGTCCAGCGTCTCCGACACCAAATTCGAGTAAAACACAAGCAGGTTCTCTTGGGGTAAAAAGTCCGGCCCCCAAAAATAAGAAGTCTGGAAACACGCCCCCTACAAGCAGATATCCAAGCCCAAAACTTCGCATCAATGCGAAGCCAGGTTAGCGTTCTGACCCTATTTAAAAGATCAGAGGTCATTTTACAAGTCTCCCAACCATTCAGCGCTGAGCACTGGAAGCTCTGGCCGTTCCGGAGCTACTTCCAAGGGTAAAAATAAAGCGCAACCTTCTTCGTCAAACAACTCATCTAGAAGAAAAACAATTGGTAAGAATTTTTAATACAAATTTCTTATGGTGTTTCTAATTACTTGGCTAATTACTATTAATTAATCAATTACTTTCAAACCAAAACTGATTGTTAGTGGCCGATAGAATAAAACTTCCGGGAGCCTTCTGCCGGCAGCGTGGTCAAGGACACGATTACTTCCATACTGGTCATGACGACTGTGCAGTTGACAACGATGTCATTGACGAAGGTATGACACTGAATTCTTCAGTGTAAAGAGCGTTTGGATATGAAACGATTGATTGCTTTTTCAATCGCTTCGTGTAGAGGCAGTTCGCGACTTTTTAAATTCGAATCCGATTTTTCTAAACTCGTTTGTGGACGAATGCGTTGATCGAACGTCGCTTCTGAATTGGATTCACTTCAAGTCTCCACCAAAACAGAAGGATGAAGCGACAGCGGCAGAAGCGTTTTTAGACAAAACTCGTAATCAAAGTACGCCAAAGCGAAAAACTAAGATGGAGGAAATCGCTGCTAGTAGTGCTGGAGAAACAAATGAAGTTACGACCACGGCTACTAACGATGTCGCCAAAACCGTACTTGGAGACGACACGGAAGCGGAAACCGGCGTAACTAAGGATCCCGAAAACATGAACCGCAGAAATGTCAAAGGTCAACCATATCGTTCTGCTTGTGTTGCCAATGTTTCTATACCAGTGTATAACCTTCCTGGCTGTTGTTGCGGTCTGCCCGTGGACATCCGGTAGCCATTACAATTTAATTAAAATCAATTCGAATTCTAAAAATTGTCTCCTCGGTTTTTTTTTTCATTTCATTTCAAGAATTCTGAATCAGCCTACAGAAAAGCTTCAACGTCGTGTCAAAGATCAGCCTACTGTAAAAACAAAAAATTCTGAATTTGAGAGGTAGGAGAATTAAATATAATTCTTGAACTTTAAGTAATTAAAATAATATAAATCGTGTCCAGTACAACGCGCACTTCCAGGACTTCGGCTGATCCTAGCGCTGACACCGTGACCTCAGGAACAACAAACGAAAACTCAACTGAGGTTACTTCGTCGAGAACTTCTAAATCACGAAGCAAATCTAAAACAAAGAAGACCACCCCAGCCACCAACGTCAACGTTATCAAGACGTCGCAACCCATAATGACGGAAACGGAAATGGATAGCTTCATGGATCTTTACGGTATCGACCTTCGGCAGGTGCGACTCTAAGTCACGGGTACTTGACACGAAACGATGGAGTACGTAAATAGAAAAAAAAATCTGACACGTTTTCGTTTAGTGTCAGTCATATTCGTCGTCATGTACTGGCCTGGAAGGAACCAAAATGATGACGGAAGGTGAACTTGACAATTTTCAGAAGCACTTTAACCTTGATCTGCGATACTGCATGCAACAGTCTCTCTGCTCATTGAAAAGAACTTAAGTTTCAAATAATTCAGTTTTACCCTTTCAGAATTCTAAAAATGATAATTAAATCTGAAGCGATTTTAATTAGCACTACATTTACGTAAAATCAGACGTAGTATCATTCTCATCTTCATCTGCGTTTCGGAGGGAGAGATGCGTTCTGCTGTGAACTTCCTTGGGCTCAAAAATCGCTTCAATTTCACCCGAATTCAAATTCCTTGTTTCTGGAACGCAGAAGTGGACAAAGAAGACTGACAAGAAGGAAACGCCCGAGTAGAACCAAAACGTTCCATAAGTGTCAAAGAAGTCAATCATGTTGAGGAACGTTTTCACAGCAACAAATTGACAGCACTGACAGAATCCAATGGCGATGGCCGAAGAAACGCCGCGCATGTCATTTGGCGAGAGTTCGGTTACCAGAAACCTGGGGAAAAAAATTTCTAGGTCGTGATTCTTTTTCAAAATTCTCTTTTTGAAATTATGGTTTTCGAACTCGTACCATGGAATGACTCCAATGCCAAAGCTAAAGAAAACAATGTACGTTAGCAAACACGCTAAAGGGACCCATTCAAGGCTCTGAGAATTTAGTTCGACAATGACGCTTTGACTGAATTCGGTTGAATTTCCAGTGTCTCCAGCCATTTCTTCGCGTAAATAAAAGTAGCCTCCCAGAACTCCCGTTGACAAGCTCATCATCAAACCTATTCAAAAGCAAAATGTAATGTTAAAGAAATTTTCAATTATTGGCCAATTCGAAATCTGGATAAATTGTCAAACTCACCGGAAGTAATTAAGAGTGCCCTTCTTGGGAAGAATTTGACAAGAAATAGGGCTACAAAGGCTGAAAAAGTGCGAACTGCTCCAATTGCAATGGTCTGGAGAGAGTCGTTGAGCCAGTTATTGGCGTAGTTGAAAATAAGTGTTGCGTAGCAGATAAACCTGAATTATATTTAATATTAGCTGAGAACATACCATCGTTTTAGCAAAAATTAAATTTCAAACCCAAATCGGCAGCAGTATCTTACGGGTAAATTCCAGAGAATTGCTGGAAAATGAACATAATACAGCCAATGGCCAAGGGTTTGAGAACTGCCATGTCAGTGAATCTTGAGCACGATTTTCGTAGCGAACTCTGTTTGGCCCTTTCCTTCAGATACTGGAGGTGCATGCACTCTTGTTCCGCTTCTTCACGATCATTGCGAAGCCATGCTAAGGAAGTCAGCGCTTCTGGTTGTCTTCCTAAGAATTCGGTTACAAAAGGTTTCTTAAATTAGGCTATAATACAAGACCGAATAATATTTCAACTAAAAGTCCAAACAATTAGGACCAAAAAATGAGTTCCTCCTGCTCTATGACGGGCCTATTTGGCATTTACTGAAGAAAAAAATGTGGTCTCATGCATCTGTATTCTTTGCTAAAGCCAAAGAAGCTCGTCCTAAGGAATTCAATTTTAGTTTCTGGGTCCTCCTGTAATAGGACGGGCTTGTTTAGCTCATCAAAAAAGTTATATTTCCTGGCAAATTAAAAAAAAAATCACACTGATTGTGAAGAATACCTTGACGTATTTACCTTTTGCAATTAGCCAAACAGGACTTTCTGGAAGACACAAAGTGTAAACGAGAACAAAAATAGGGAAGAAACTGCAAACGTAGGCGGCCGTGTGCCATCGACTAATACTTCCCACGCAGTATATACAGAGAATTCCGAGAGACACCATCAGCGTCGGAAGCGATCCAGAAACACCACGAATTGACGGCGATGTCACTTCGCAAATGTATACCTAGAATTTATTAACAACGAATTATCGAAACAGGAAACTAAAGATTTGAATCTTAATTATTTACCTGAACGGCAGAGCTATAAGCTCCGGAAGCGAGGCCCGTGAAAACTCTCCCAACAAGAATTTTCCTAAAATATTTTCGCAATTAAAGTTTTTATAATTTACACTTTTTTTTTCTTCTCCAAATCGTACGTTAAAGTGTCTGCACGAGCAATGCAAATCCATCCAGCACAGAATAGAAGCGAAGCGAGAATAATCGTTTTCTTGCGTCCAATCCAATCCGAAAGAAATCCGCCGAAGAGAGCTCCCAAAATACAGCCAATCGAAACCAAGCTTGCCACCCAGGAGAGATCGTCATGCGTCACCTTAATTCCAGAGTCTGAATCGTGCATTAGTTCTGGAATTGTAAAAGATGAGTAGCCCATAATAGTTCCAGTAGCAAAGAGGGAAAGCGTCACCCCTGCTACCGTCAGCACCTTAAAATAATTATTTTATAATTAATTAATAAAAAAAAAACGACACGTTAACGAAATGTTGTTATACCTGGTTTCGGTGATGAAGGTAGTCCGCCCGTTCTATCAAGGGAATTTGTTCTTTCCGCATTTTAGCTTACTCCTTAAATTAACTTTCGCTTTCCTAAGTTTTCAATAAATACACACTGCTAAAGTTATGGTTTGCTTTGGAATGGTCCCAAGCGTCCAAAATGGGGTGAAGCAGCGATCAAACACGGGAAAAAGTAGTTTGAAGCTGACCTTTGGATTGAGATTAGCAGGAAACAGATGCTAATTAAAACTCATAACTGAGTCACACCTGTTGCAGCAAGGATTATGTAACCAGAATCGCTAGTGTCATTGTCCAATACGTGAATGGAAATGTTTGAATCAATCTTCCATTTATTTGAACAAAAGCCTATAATTATCTATCATATTGTCGCTGGTTTAGAAACCACTTGATGCTCCGCGGCTGCTTTTAATTCCTGATCGATCACGCTTTTGCCGCAGTCGCTCTCTTGCAGCCTTTTCCACTCGTTTCCTCTGTAGGTCAATAGTTTCAGGGGAGGGTTGAGCAGCTATTACAGGTTCACAAGATCGAATAAACTCTCGTAGCTTCTCGAGGGCGTCTGCTATGTTCATCTGTTGGTAGCGCGTACGATCTGATGCAACAATGACGGACCCGTCTTTGGTTATCCAATGCCCAGCCTAAATTTACAAAGTAGCAGATATTTGAAATGAAAATAACATACATAAGTTCAATTTAAGTTATTCTCACTCTTGACTTCATAACATTACGAACAGACTCCGGGATCCAGTCAGCCGAGTCCAGATGAAATCTGACTTCTACTTTTGTATTAACTGTGTTCACATGCTGACCACCGGGTCCACTGCTTCGACAATGGGTAATTTTCACTTTATCTGCGTACAACGAGACGCTTACTAAATTTGAGCCATATGGATCAATCATGCAACATAATACACGGCAAATTACCGATCGGGATATAACCAGAAAACACTCCTTCGCCATTTGTTGGGATCTACAATACAAAAAAGGAATATGAATGAACTCCGTTGTGATTTTTAACATACTTCTCTACAAATAAAACAACGATTAGGTACCGTTTACGGCTTGCTTACCTTGGGCTCTTTTGCAATATTTAATGTACTATTTGGATAAGTATTTTGGAGGGCAAGGGAGCTTTTGTAGGCACTAAAATTGAGCCCAGATTTAGCAGACGTGGAAAGTAGCCTGCGACAAACAACGGCCACCAGCATGGTCTTTTCGATGTTAATTATTTAACAGCAATCAATTAATTTAATTATACATTAACTGGTAATTAAACCGCAGAACAATCTTTTTAACAATCACTTACTTGACTGGCCAGGGGAAAAAATGTAAACAAACTACAATTTCAAATTTCTACGCTTCCCGCGTCAGTCAAAAGGACGCTTTTAATTATTCAAACCATTTATTAGTTAATTAACAATTTGTATTTAACTAATTATTCATTAAAATCTCAATTAAAACGCAATTTCTTCTTCGACTTAGTGCTCTGCTTCTAACGCAACGCGTTATTTGCCTCAAAATATTGCTTAATCAGGGTCTCTTCGCCGCAGCGCAAATTGAGCAATTTTCTAAAACTTCAAAAAGAAAAAGGAATTCAAGCGGCTTGCAATGCAACTAATGCAAGAACAATCCTATTTATGTTTACCCTATGCTGGACAAGCGTTATTAATTGGTAATCAATTTCTCAAAGGAAATTCTTCCGAAACTGCAACTCAAAAGAGGAAGTATGTTGTAATTTTTGTTTTAAAAAGGCCTCACTGTCGGTTTCTGAAGCGACAGGATGATGATTTTATTCTACCAGTCTGGAAACGTACTTTGGGAGGCGTTCCAGTTCTCGAGTTGGATGCTGATATGGCTCCTCATCATCATGTGCACCTACAATTTGGTCATCATTCTAATGAACCACTTCCGGGACACCCTTGTCCTCTGGGCAGTACTTTTTGTCCTCTACATTGTCCTCAGGATCTACTACTGCTCCAACTACGACTGCTCCTATGCCCAGGGCCAGGGATGGATCTAGTTAACTAATTACAATTAACTCTTAATTTACTTCATTTCCTAATCTTACTAACACTCTAACTTCCAGTAAAACTTGTTTTTAACTCTCCAATTTACTGCGAAGATCATTTGCTGTTCTAGAGAAGCTAGATTTCCAGCAGTTCATCTCTTAAACTTCGTCAAATTTAACTAATTAACCTATTTTAACTTTTAGTTAACAAAGGAGAAATTTAGAAACGACAAGCCAAGAGATTGGTTCTGTTACTTTAAATTAATTTACAAAATCCATAATGCTTTGACAAATTGACATTTGCTTAATGATGATTCGATTGATTTTTATATAACCTCTAACTGCAAGTTAATTAATGATGATTCAAGTGATTGATGAAATGAGTAGGAATAAGGGTCAATAAAATTCTGCAAACTTTGAAGGCTATATTTTTATAAAATCTTTAAAAAATAATTGCTAAATGAAATTTTGATTTTGAGCAGTTCTATAGCTAGAAATTGGAAATTTCTGAGCAATTACTGTTCCATTTATTACGAAAGTTAACTGGTGCTGGAAATAAGACGCTTTCCGTAGGGTCCATTTTGGTATTCCATTGGAACCGATGCGTTATACCGAGCTTTTCGATAGAATCCACAATCTTCCAAAATTAAATTGCATCTTTCTCTAGATTTGTCCCAAATTGGAATTGATTTGAGGATTTTGTCATCTTTGTTAAGGAGCAATAGAACAGTGCCGTACTCCTTGCCTCCGTCTTCATAGTGTCACATTATGACTAAAAATCCAGGTGAGTTAATTGACTTTATTTTAAAAGCTACTTAAGTTATAATTTCGTCTTTACTAGAGTGGTAGGTCATCCTGGAGAAATGCGAACACTTCTGGACGATTCTTGAGCTCACATGTGATGCACGTTGACTGCATTAGTATTTAACTTATATTTTCAAATCAATGAATTTCGTAGAGCTTAAAATTACGTTTCGCTGAATTTTTTTGTACCTGAACGACGGCTCTCGTGACATCTAAATCTGACACAGGTATTGTCGGAAATCTGCTAGGAGTAATTGCGAGGATCGCTCTGGATACCCTAGGATTTCCGCGTACCTTTCTTCTGGAATGGACGCAACCCATATTAATTTAGTACGATTTTCAAAAAAGTCCAAAAAACGCTTCCTTCTTGTTACAGTCGTTGTCATGTAATGAAAGTGATTCGCTGAATCGCTTAAGCGTTTTGTGTAATTTGCATAATTTCGTGATTGATAATTGCTTTCACTTTCGCAGGAAAAGACACAGAAAGAAAAGTCAGGTAGAAGCGAAAGCGTTACTCTAGAATGGGCGCGAATTATTAACATTTGAAATCGTAAAGTATTAATTATCAGATCCGAAGTAAACAACAATCAAGTTTTAGTTTTAATCATTTCTTCAATTAAATATTATTTAATTGGATTAATTGCTTCTATTTTTGTTAATTAGTTTTTAATTATTTAGCTGGTAATCTACAAGTTTAATACTCATAAAGGCTCTATATCAGCGTACACAGGATGAATCCATTGACGTAAGTTGAAAATTCATTGAAACGTCAAAACAATGTAAATTGGGAGTTAGCTTTTCGTGTTACACGATTAACAATTAGGTTATTCCTAAAACTTGACTTAAGGTACCGTTTACGGCTAATTAAAAGTATAGTAAATTATATTTCTATTCCAGGAATACTCGAAATATAACGAAATTGAGCCAGCGTGAATTGAGCCTGAAAAGTGGAAAAACGTCATGGCACGATGAGTACCGTGGTTCTGCATGGATTTTTGTCGGGGGACTTCCTTATGACCTCACTGAAGGAGATGTGATTGCAATTTTTTCACAGTATGGTGAAATTGTCAATATCAATATGGTCCGTGATAAAGTAACTGGGAAGCAGAAGGGGTTTGTTTTTGTTTGCTACGAAGATCAGCGCTCAACAGATTTGGCCGTAGATAATTTTAATGGGATAAAGGTATACGAAATAACTGTTTTTGGCACAGAAATATTTGTCATTTTCAATCGTCCATTAAAGAAACTTCTCATGTAAATTTTTCGTGTTTATTTTTCCAGATTCTTCACCGAACTATTAGAGTTGATCACGTGAAGGATTACAAGCCGCCGAAGGACCCTGATAAATACGATGACGACACTAAGAAACTATTGGAAGAAGGATGTGCTCCGAAACCTGCAAAGACCGGGCCAGCTTCTGAAGATGAAATGTTGCTAGATTATAAGCCAGATCCATCGTTAAGACAAATAAAATCCGAATCAGATTCTACCCACCGGTCGAAAAGACACAAGGAATCCAAGAAGCGGAAGAAGGAAAAGAAATCAAAAAAGAGCAAGTCCAGTAAACATAAGAGTAAGAAGCGGAAATACCAAACTAGCAGCGATTCAAGTTCAGAAGATTCCTAATTGTTCGATTGTACAATTTTTATTTAATCGTTCTTGTAAAAAATGTCGAAATCATTAAAAAAAAGAAGTTTATATTCGTATATCCAATGAATTTATGCACTGTCCTCTCCACCCTCCATGGACATAGACATTGACATAGTAGACATTCTGCTCTCGTCGTCCATTTCATCCCCACCGAGGGGATCCCCTTCTTCCTCAAGGTCAGAGTCACTTAGGGCTTCACCGAAAATGTGCTCCACGTCTATTTTGCCCGATGCTCCCGGACGTGGATCTTCATTTGTCTTGGAACCTTGCATTAAAATATCCTTTGCTCCACCTTCACCCTTCTTGTCATCTTCTTCATCAACAACTTCCCAACTGACATGATGAGCCTCGTAGTCTTGTCTTAGGAGTCGCCGTACTTCCTTTTCAATCTCCGGTTGATCCATATATTGCTGAAATAAAAACAGTTCCGAGTGTAACTAACATGAATTACAAGCATGTTGATTGTTTTCTATCGTAAATCCTTAGAAATGCCATACCTTGTTCTTCAATGTACGGCGAAACCTCCGCTTCCGCACATTTTTCAGCGGTGGTGTTATGCCATGAGGATACAAATACTTTTTGTCTACTTTCGGAATTCCATCCTTTTTCTTCACCGGTTTCGACTCCTCTTCTGGTTCCTCAGTCTCTGTGCATATCATCATTTGACAAATGTCAGCAGTTTTGTAAATGTTCTTTCTGTCAATAGTTTTATGAGATTCGATGATGCACGGTAGATCCACGATCTGCCAAAGAGGATAATTCTTAATTAATCATTGGTCTACTTGGCCGGCAACTAATCACTGAAAACAAGCCCTACCTTTCCTGGTAGAACGAACTCGTCGAGGAATAAGGTTCCATGTCTTACGTCATCTGCAATCTTTATTCTGAGCCTGTCCTTTAAACTTGAACCAGCATTTTTCAGTACATCACGCAATACCGTCGCTGGAGCCTACCACCGCAAAAATACCAAGATTTAGATTCACCATTGATTAGACCAAGGTTAATTAAATATTGTTAATTTATTAAGCTTTAAAGAATTAGTTAGGCAAGTTACCTCTGGTAGCCTTAGAATAAACTGTGATTCGAGTTCGGTTGAAGACGATTCTGGGATGTTGTTGTAACTCATGCTTATCAAAACTAATTAACTAATTAAGTGAACAGTAAAGTTAAAGTTGGCAAAATTTTGAAAAACGTAAACAGTAAACAATCAGTATTTTTAAAACTTTAAAATCTTTATCTCAACTCAGCTGTCTCATTTGCATATGATGTAGCACTGACATCTAGGATTTGATTTCAGAGAACGTGAGGCGTATGTTGTCTCAAAAGTCTCTTCCCATTTTGCCATACGTTTGCACTCATTCATGGAAAAATTCTACTCCATAGCCAATCCACGCTGCCTGTAGACTCTCCGGCTTTTCTTCTTCAGTCATTTGTTCATGTTCTGGTTGAGGTCTCAGTTTTTCTAAAAACTAATTGATTTTGAACAATTAATCACTGTTCAAACAAGTGAATCAAGGCTGAGGTCAACATGGTAAGTCATCGCTCCATAGTTCATATGCTATTAATACCAATTAGTAACAATTAATCAGGATCCATACCCCAATCGCCACGCTGTGTTGACTCCTTGTGTCATTCAACAGTGCCAAATTTCAATTGAAAGGGGTAAATTAAATTAAGACTTCGTAGGAAGCATTTCACTGATCATGGGTAGAAATGTGCTGAAACGGAAAGTCACATTCGTTAAAACGGAATGGTTGCTAACTGCTGAGCTGAGTTACGGGAGATCGTTGTTCTAAAATTGATTTTATTTGTGTGTTTTTAGACGTCAAAGCGGAGGAATAATGGGCGATCGAAACACGGTCGTGGACATGTGAAGCCAGTGCGTTGCACCAACTGCGCCAGATGTGTGCCCAAGGATAAGGTAAATTAGTGTAGAATCAGTGGAAATTAGGAGAATGGAGAATATTGATAAATTGGAGTTTTGATTTTCGATTACTTTACCTTACGTTTGGTTTTGTACAGGCAATTAAGAAGTTCGTGATCCGAAACATCGTGGAAGCAGCGGCCGTAAGGGACATCACAGAAGCCTCTGTCTATCCCCAATATCAGTTGCCCAAACTCTACGCAAAACTTCACTACTGCGTCTCGTGCGCCATTCACTCCAAAGTCGTACGGAACAGGTCCAAGGATGATCGACGAATCCGAACCCCACCACCAAGGTTCTCCCGCCCAGGAGACAAGCCCCAACAAAACCGTAACTAAAGTGTTAGATCGTTTTTAAGGTTGGAGTGAATAAAACCCCATTTTTTATTCATATCCATTTCAATTCAAGGATAATAAGCTAAACGTATTTGATAACCGAACATTATTTCTTTAATTCATTTATCGCATCTGATAGTCATCTGCCAGTTCAAAGATTGAACTGGTTGTCCTTTGCCCACTTCTTCATCACTGACAGGATTGTCTCAACATTTTGGTTCGAGGAGTGGCGTAGCAGGCCAATTATGTCCGGCAACGATTCTCTGAAAAGCACAAACGATTTTTAACGCCTTTTTATTTCTATAAATTGGTAACTAAAAGCATTGAGCAATTTTAATTGTCTTACTTTGGCTCATGACCCGCAATGATTAGCTAAAAAAATTAACTCAACAATATTTAACTTTACTATATGTAGAAAATTGTAATTCAGAAACCTGGAAAACTCCTACGCATGCGCCTCTCTTCCCTTCCCAATTTTCTTGCGTCGGATCAAACCTTTCTAGGATGTCAAAGGCTTTTGCTGCATAGTAGAACTGTCCCATGCGGTAGCATTCGTTTGCAATCAACTGGTTGCCCAATTCATATTAAGTTTATAATTTGTCCAATTCGCAAAAGTTTCACAATTAAAGTCTCACCGTTAGAAATTGAAACGACTCTGACCCTGTATCCATTCGCTCATAGATTTCCCAAGCGACTCTTGGCTTCTTGTTCATGATTACTTAAAAATATGATAAAAACGTTTTCTCAGAAAATTGAGCGTAATATAATCACTAAATCACTTACAACATCTTGCCAAACACTGCATGTACGTGTAGTCATTGCGAAGTTTTTCGCTCTGGATCATGAGCAGAACAGCCTCTGCATCTGTAAACTGGTTAAGTTGGGCCAGTGCCTGAGCATAATTGTAATTGAAGGTGTCATCGGTGTAGTAATGCGTTCGGACAGAGTTCAAGTACAGGGCACAGTGCTCAAAGTTAGAATTCAAGAAATGGGCTGAGGCCATACAGAGCCTTCCGAATACGGAGTCATGTTCTGACTCACTGGATCCAATCCTGTTGTAATACGTTTGGGCCAACGACATATACTCTCGCTAAAAATAGGTTCATTTTAAATTCATTCAGAAATGGTTCATGAATTAAATCAATTATTATAACAGTGCTGCCATCATACGTGCGGAATGAACCGAATTTCAGGTGCCAAAACCGGCACTTGAGCCCGGTTCGAAATAGCCGAAGTCGGCTTCCGCCATTTCTTTATTTTTAGTACTTTGCAGAATGGTGCTTTTATAATTGAAGTACGTATGGAGCTTAAGCATTTAACAAAGATTGTTTTATTTATGAGCCGGAAAATCAATTTTTTAGATTTCTGCTCAAAACTAGGTAGTACGACGAGTAGTTATCTAACGCTGAAGGCTTTCCGATTTTTTGAATTTTGATCGGCTACAACGCTCAAAATAAGCTAAAGCGCTCAGTTTCTAACACCATAGGCGTTCCGAATTTTTTAATTTTGATCGGCCGACATGCCCAAAACTTGATATGCATTGTAGTTTCCAGCGCCGAAGGCATTCCTATTTGTAATAATTTGGATCGCTTCATGCGCCAAAGTCTACAAAACGGACACTGACGCCGGAATTTTTTTTAATCTTCTGTCTTCTGTCCAGAGACGCTGAAAGCCAGTTTTCACGACTACTTCATATGCAGCAGTCGTTACTATACTACTTTTTAGCATAAGAACTGTTAAACACGTCATAGCTTGACGTGTCTATAACATAAACACGTCTAGGACCATAGACAACACTTTGCCGATTCTTGGAGAATGGTTCAAAAAATAGTCAATGGCGCCGCAGGCGCTTTCATGGGAGCCGAATCAGTACCAAAAACGGTGTCACGTTCGGCCATCTACCGAATCGGCTGCCTAAAATTTATTTATTTCCCTGCCGAATTTGGCAGCCGACCGACCGACGAATTTAGGTCATTCCGCATGTCTGGCTACCATCTCCAGTACTTACGCAAACGGTCGTCGTTAGATTTTGCTGCGACAAAAGCACATTGATTATCGCGTGAAGGATGTGCTCAGGAACGGTCTTCGGCTTCACGTCTTTGATCAATTCGAAAGCATTTCGAATATCATCCTAAAATATATCATAACGCTGCGTTTTAATCAACATTTCTAAGATATAATGATCATTCAATTAATTTTTTTATGAATTATATAACCGCTTTACTGTCCTTGGAAAGTCAAAGGTAAACGATTACCTGATGCAGATAATATATGATCAAATTCAGCGTAGCTTCCGGAATGACTCCGACAAGTTTCGGCAGCACTTGGAGTGCACCTTCGCCGCTTCGGAAAACGACCAAGTTGTGCCGAATGAGGTCATATGCATTTGAAAACGGACCATGTTTGGTCTGTTCTTCGTGGTGCTAAAATCGAAGCATTCAAAAATAGAAGCCCTTAGGTACCCATAGAACGCTTGACGGCGTCCACTAACCATCAAGTTAAGCAGAGGTTTGAGCTCCTTCTCAGCAGCGCTTCCAGTGTAGAGTCTAAAAAAATGCAAAATCTTGAAATCTTTTTTTTAATAACTAAAATTTTATATTTCAAAACAAAAATCTTAAAGAAACTGTGTACCTGTAGGTGTTGCAAGCCCTGAGGTTGAGGGCAATTGCCGAATCGGGATTGGTCTGCAAGTAAACTGCAAGTACTTCTTGTGAGACGTCGTAGTACTCCAAGCGATGGTAGCAAAGGGCCACGTAAACATTAAGGGCCAAGTACTCTCTAAGACCCAAAACTTGAACAATTAAGGATACTTGAAGGCCTCTAAAACGGGGACTTGAGGATACTTGCGGCATTAAAAATTCTACTCAAAGTGCACCTATTTTTGAGAAGCATTTGTATAAGCGTGAGTTCTCTCCGACAGCGTGTATTGATTAGGTCAAGCAAGTGATCGGAAATGTTGGGACAATTATCTTCGCTCAAAAAAGTTTCATCAACGGTCAAATCGCTGCAAAGCGATTAGGAAGTGTTAAGCATCACAATTTTACACACTGCTAAAAATGGTTTGAAAATTGGAGTTGCAATTGCCTGTTGTTGATCAATATCCTTTTGTAGATGTCAATGGAACTTTGAAAGTCGCCTCGAAGGTAGTGCACTGATGCTAAGGATAGGGAATTCTCCAGGTTGTCTTCCAGACTTTCATGGATTTCCAGGAGGCGATCGTCGTCCTCCAGTTTGTGTGCGAGGTGGAAAAGTAGGCGTGTCTGAAGGTCAGAGGCCCGCCCCTTTTCCGCCGCTCCCACCGCCTCCGAGTACATGCCGAGGGAAAAGTAGCAGCAAGCGGCATTGAGCCAAGCCGTTTTGGTCACTTCCGAGTCATCGCTCACTTGAGCCATCGTCAAGTAGTCCTTAAGGGCCTTCTGATAGTCACCGAGGTGAAAGGAGCAGTAGGGGAGGAGCCTTGCAGCGGTGGTGGACGTAATTACCGGGGCTCCGCTTTCGGGATTTCGATCCGGTGGAATGCTTTTCAGAAACTACGAAAAAGTTTACTTTGCTAAATTTTTCTTGAACGCTTTAATAGCGATAATTGCTTGAAAGCAATTACGAAACGCTGGCCAGTCTTACCTCAAGCAAAGTCAAAGCGCCAATGAAATCCCGTTTACTCAGAAAGTCTTCCAATTTGGGTAGTCTTGAAGCCGGATTCGAGCCGTCGCCGCCACCAATGCTTTGACGCTCATCCGGTCTCATCCGGGACAGGAGCTACGAGTTGTGCAATTAGTTAATTTTTAATTAAATGAGGTCTATTTAAAATAACAAATTACCATTTTGAAGTTGATTTCCAAAAATTCGAATCGTGAAAACGGATTTCACGTTCTGTTGCGTATTATTTTTCTTACTTCTAAATTGAAGCCTGTTTTGTTTCGTAGTTGCTAGGAAACAGCTAACGTGCGCCTTATACCAGTGCGGTAGTACAAGCTTCAAAAGTAATGCAAAAAGAGTCGTCGTTCGTCCATCATTGAGCTTTATTTGACGAAGACTAACTTAACTGAATGGACAATAATTAGAGAGGACAATTCAATCACAACATGGCGGAAATACGTTGAATAAGTTGATATAGCTAAAAATGGTGGAATAAGTAATCGAATTGGATTAATTTGAACCTAATACAGCAGTTGGCTTAATCGCTAAATTGAAAGTCATATTCTGCCTGTTCGTAAATCATTGATCCAGAAAATAAGTTATAGAACTTAATGCTGCGTAAGGTTTAAGTTTAGGTAATTAAATAGATGATTCAATGTAATGTAATTTCCCAGTCTTCATTGACAAGAAATTTAGGTTTCCGTATCACAAAAACAGCTTCCCCTTCAAATTCCAACTGCACATTTCCACGGGCTAAAACAAGAAAATGAGGAAAAAATTAAAATCAAACTCAAAATATAGTGCTTAGGGTTGATTATTAGCTTAAAAAGAAGTTTAGTATAAGCTTACATGCACTGTGACCTTCGATACTAGCAGGTTTTTGTGGAATTCCGAGCAAAACAACGCGCTCTACCCACTCAACCGTTGAATAGGCTGTTTTCGGATTCGAAACTCTTGAATATTATAACGCCAATTTTACAGTTTGAAAATAAGAATACCTTAAGTTTTTTTTTTATGATACTTACTCTGCTTTAAGAACATTATTTTCAAACGTAAATGCAATATCCAAATATTTGCCTTGTCGGTAGTCATAAGTTTCTCCGTCATCAAGGTACAACCTACCTTTTGCTTTACCCTAGAACCACCAAATCCAGATCGAATTATTGAAAATGTTGCACGATTGTAAATTGAAGTTTTTTTCCTAAATGCTTAAATTTAAAAGTGAAAGTTACACTTACCGATTTATCTACTGCTACAAATAAAGTAAATGGATCTCTTTTCATTAGCGTAGAGGCTCGACGAATACGCTGCTTCGTAGGGATGATTGTTCCCCCTCTTTGGAATACCGGAATCTTAAAATTTAACAAGACCTTCATTAATTTAACGTTAATTGTTAAACTGGATCAAACTCGCAATTTAGGATCAAGATTTTACCGAATCATCGTCAACAGAAATGCTATGATGGCCCGATTTGTATTCTTTATAACTATAGAAATCAAACCAATTTCCTTCGGGTAAGTAGAAACTAACACTCGTTGCACCTTCATCAGTCACAGGATGCACCAGTAGAGCCGACCCTTATATAATAAATAATATAAAACCAATTAAGCTTTGAGTAAAAGTAAATGTAAAATATGCCAAAATACTCAACGTACCAACAAGGTACTCATCCTGAAGTGGAAATCCTGCAGTATCTTCGGGAAACTCGTACCAAAGAGGGCGCATTGGTGGAGCCCCCGTCATCTCATTTTCGTAAAAGAGAGTATACCTTCAGTGAATTTTAATTAGCGTAACCGGAAAAAAACATTTTTTAGAACACAATTAATTACCAATAAGGCAGTAGAGCATAACGTTTCCGCACAGCAGATCGAATGAGAGATGTCATCTTGTCTCCAAAAAGCCACGGCTCTCGCCTTTTAGTGTCAATATGAGCATGACTCCGCATAAAGGGCTGGAATACGGCTGTCTATTCCACCGAAAGAAGTAATTAGCACATCATCGTAATTGGTAATTGCAAAAGAATCATTTT
>VYYI01001379.1:0-19919 GCA_021029175.1 Bilobella aurantiaca
GGGCATAGCGTACCTTAGTTGAACCTTTTAATTCGGAGCAAAGCTAGAAGTACACAAATGCATTTATTGTAAATACTTGATGCGAAGATGTTTAGGACAATTAAACTATTTGTTATAGTTTTTTATGTTTCTCACCTTTATCGTAGTGCTAAAATAGTTCATAACATCAAAGATCCTGTGGGTTACCTCAATTGGACTTTCATTCGGACTGATTTTTTTAAATTGTTCATCAGTAACAATAGCATCTTTAATTTGTGGTATTGCACTCAATTTTCCCGTGAGAAAATTGTTTGAATAATATGGTTTCCCAGCCAGAGACGCGGCGACAGAAACACCAACGCTAAAAGTGTCATTCATAAAATCTTCAGTGCTTTCCATAACAGCTTGCTTGCTTTTCATCCCATCTTCTATCTGTATCAAAGGAAAATCAGTAGGGTAAAAAGCTGGTTTGAATTGTAAATATACCAAATATTTAGTATTTTAAATTTAATTTTAAATATATATACACCAATTTTTACAAGTACTAGCCCCCCACTCTAAATTTTTGTTTTGATTCGGGGGTCATTTATGGTTGTGAAAATGGGAAAAGGATGCAATGCCTGTGAAGTAGGGAGGTTTTAGTTTGAATCTTCGGGATACATTGGAGCTTGTTTTGGTTTTGAAGTGCATTTGTAGTTTTAGAATGCGGTAACTAGCAAAAACCATCAAAACCAAATTTCGTTTTTGAGAATCCTCCGTAACCCAGGGAGCAATTTCAATGTCCGTGTAGGAGAGCATGTGCAATTGTATTTTGGAATGCCATTGCATTTTTGAAATAGTTTTAGAATGCAGTACATATGTACATATTTATATTTTTATATCACTAGGAGAAAACATTGATTTTCAAACAGCATGCCAACCAGCATGGCGATGGGATAATTAGCAGAAGTCATTTAAAATTAATTGTAAGTTGTTTAAAGACAAGAAGTAATTACTCCATCTCCAACTTTTGCTGACTTCTGAAATGAATCACAAACTTTTTTTAATCTAGGTTTTTTAAAGTAGCTATTGGATAGTTTTTTAGAGTGTTCAAAATCAAAGTAGTACTCGAGACGACAATTCATTCTGTGCTAGTTGGCAAAACTAAATTCAACTAACATAACAAATGCGGCACGTTCTCACTAAAATTGTTGCTTTTCTTTAAGGTATCGGCGAATAAGTTCCTGCAATATAAAGTAGTAGAGTATCGAAATATAAGGAACTGGTAGAAAAAAGGCGCACAATACATCATGACTCAAAATTAGTCTGTAAAGACAAAATTTGTGGAAAACTCTAGAAATTGAGAGTAGATAGATATTTGTTGGTGCAACTAGTATGTGGGTGTATATTATATATATATATTTGCTTGCGAATCCATGTTGGCAAATCTTTGTTTGCTCTTTTAAGGTTTTCTTATGTTGTCCAATGATTACCTTTTTTCTGTCCGAGTCAATCATTTCTTCGAATTCTGTGACTTTTGGAAGAATGCTCCGTAGCCAACGTACCACCCTAGCGTCTCCGGCAGGAACAACTGCAAAAATGAATTAACCAAAATCTGTAAAAACCTTCATAGTGTCAACTTATGTTACATATAGTTGCTATAATTAATAATAATATATTTTTGCTTAGTTTATGTTAAACTACGATTAGCCGAGTCCTATCAAGTTTGAAGGTGTGGTAAAGTACAATAATAATCGCAAAAATACAATAAATAATACGTTAATCAAACTATTTACTTTTAATTATAAATGAAAGCTTGCAATTAAGAACTAGAATTAAAAACTTGTAAACTGCAGTTGCAAAATACAAAAAGAATATTTACTTTGGATTGCATTTCTTGTTTTAAAAATTAATAACAAGTTCTCAAGTTTTTATCGATTTTTTACATGTTGGCAACCGAGCGTAGGCGTAGAGTTGCCGCAGACCTAAAACTATCGTTCTAATTGGTTACCGATAGCTTTAATAGTTAATTATTTGTTTACTCCCAGGTCACTATCTCTTCCTTAGTTTGTTTATAGTGGCCTTGAGTCAATTAGTATGTATGAGGAAAATTAGAGTTAACCATTTTCGACACAGGTGAGATTTAATATTGTGATTGTTTTAGCTGTACTGCTTACATTCAGGACATGGTGTCGGATTAAATAGTGCGATGCAGAAATAGCAATTATGGTTTTCACTATCCTCAAATCTCCCAGTTTCAACAGTAAACACTATTTTGTCAGTCGTCATCAGCAATCTTAAGTCCTAATAAGCAAAAAATATGTAGCAAATTTCGTTAATCAAGGAATTGTAATACTATTGAATTATGTATGCTTTCCCAACCTTCATATCATCGTCCGTTAGTAGGATATTGTTAATAATTCCTTTTGTGGCATATTTTACATGTTCCATAATATCTTCATCAAACATTATGTTGTCAATGTGTCCATCAATGCTACTCAACCATGGAAACTTATTTCCAGAGCCTCGTGTCATTGTTTTCGTGTCTCCGGAAGAGTAAAGTATCGAGATGAACCAAAAGGCATATTTTTGTGTCGAAATTTCTTGTTTCAGTTCATCCCATATCTGCATAAAAACTGCATCAGTAATGTCTCTGGTATTTGCATTATAAATCTAATGACCACTTTTAAAAACTTTTTGCAGGCAGCAGTGCTCCACAAAGGCTATGCATTGCATGCCAAGGTAATGTAGAAATATATGTAATAGGGAGTTATTGTAAGAAATTATTTGAAATATGTCTCTGATAGTTCTAAGGTGAAGAAAGTAGGAGGGAGCTAATGTTTTTCTTTTAGTTTTTCATAACTCATGAAAAAATTTTTGCGCCTTGACTTTTGAGAACCTTACCTTTTTTCGCTGATTTAGAGGCATTTCTTCAATGGTCGGGTTAAAATTTTCAAAGGCACATTGATTTTTTAGCCACTTCTTAACCGCTTGGGCTGGTAATGCATAAAAAATTTTTTTTTACCTTCATTGCTCTCTAGTTAAGTTATAAACAAGAAATATTGATCAAATACTACTTGCCTTTATATACAGCAATCGCTGCCTCATTTGAAATTGCTGGGTTCTTTGAGTTGTCCTGGATTTTTTGACTGGTCGGCGTCGTGACTTCATTTGTATTTACCGCCGAACCCAATGAGCTACCGCCATCAGCGATTGTGGCTATAAGTTTTCGGGCATAGAATTAGCAATAGGAATCTTCCCAATAGGAAGAGATATTGTTGTTTGTCGAATATTATTTATCGTTTATTTATCGTTTATCGAATATTTATTTATTGTTTAGAATTTAAAGGTAAACTTGGTAAAACTTAGTTTTCCTTTGGTAAACTTTTTTTTAACTTAAAGAGCAATGAAACTATTATGCTCTATTAAAAATACTGCTTAACATGCACCTTGTGAACTAGAAAGCCAATTACAAAACTAATTTTGGCAGTATCCAAAAATGCAATTGCAAAGTGAAAAGGCGTAATTTACAATGCATTTTGAAACTTTGAGAAAAATTTAAAAATTTCATTTTGCAAATGCTTTCTTTAGTTACTATTTTGCACAACATTATTATCAATTGAAATTCTTCGTTGTATTTTGTAATTATGGTGACAAGATATGTAAAGGTGATAGAAAATAGTTTGTAAACTTGTAAACTAAAATTGCAAGATACAAAACAAAGATAAAAACAAAAAAGTATGATGCAAAATACATATTAAAAAGTTGCTACGTGCTTGCTATGCGATGGATTTTGTATTCGTGATATTTTAGCTGTTAAGCTTACTTGTAGAACACGCAGCTTCATTGGAAGGTATACGCTGGGTTTGTGAAACATTTGCACCCTCTTCTGTATCATTGTTGCATGGCGTAGGATTAAATACTGCAATGCACACATGGGCCAAACCATATTTATTATCATTAAAAAACCCAGTTTCAACAGCAAAAACTATTTTCCCAGTCGTAATCAGGCTTTGGCAGTCCTATTAAACAAAGTATATGTATCAAATTTCATTATTTTAGTAATTTGTTTCCTAATACTATTGACGTATGTTTTCCTTACCTTTTTATCAACGTCTGTGCTATAGATATCGTCAGTAATGACGTTTGTGGGAAGTTTATCATTTTGCATCCTATCTACATCAAGTTTGATATCTTTACCAATGCTACTCAACTCAGGGAACTTCGCTCCGGAACCTCCCTTTAGCGTTACCGTCATTCCGCATGCGTAGCATAGTAAAACGAACCAAAACTCAAATTCTTGTGTCGGCGTTTGTTGTCTCAGGTCATTCCATATCTGCATAAAAGTCGAATCAGTAATGTCCCTGGTATTTGTCTTACAAATTTAAAGACCACTTTCTGCTATTAAACTTTCTTTAAAAGAAAACTTTTTGGATGCTTAGTGTAACAAAGGATATAAATTACATTCCAAGGTAGTATAGAAGCAAATGTAATACGGAGTTATTGCACAAGAAATTATTTGAAATGTTTTTGATTGTTCTATAATGAAGGAAGTCACAGGGAGCTGAATAATTTTCTACAGTTATTTTCTTCATAACTTATGAAAACAATTTTACGTTGAGTTTTGAGGAGGTTACCTGCTTTCTTTTTTCTCTGGATATTTCGTCAATTTTCAGATTCGATTCACTTTTGCAAAGTCTTCGGAGCAACTTTTCAACCGCTTGAGCTGGTAATGCATTATCAGGTGAAGCTACGGAAACAAATTTTTCACTTTTATGGCTTCTTTTAGTACATTTTATTAAACAACAAACCGTGATCATATACAACTTGCAGACCACCACAAAAAAGGGATGTAAACAGTTAAGCTATATTAACAAATACTGCTGTGTAGCACGCACATTAAGAGCTACAAAATCTATCGTTAAACCTTGTTTTGCAAAGTCCGAATACGCAATGATAAAACAAAAACTGTTAGTTTACAATGGAAATGCAGTTACAAGCTTGTATGAAATACAATTACAAAATAATATGGTGTTACAGAATTAGTCCCAAACCAACTTGAAATTAAAATTGCATAAAAAACAGATAACCAAAGACGCTTATGCAAATGCAAGGCAAATTACTAGGCTTCAAAATATAACTACAAAATAGGAAAGCTGGATTCTTGGAGTTTAAGTTTTGTATATAGCCCAAAATCACCCCATTTGAAATAGCTCATTAATGTACACAGTTTTGCGCCCGTAGCCCCAGTGGTTTTAGCAGGATTTTACAGTTTGAGCATTTTGCCCTTAGTTCCAACCTAAATCATCCTATTTTCAAAACTCATTTATGTACCAAAAATGGCTCTAGCCCAGTGGTCTTTACGGGATTGGACAAAACACGTTAAATTTTGGGCATTTTGACTTTGACCTTTAACCCTAAAAACCGGAAGTAAATTTTACCCGGTGCTTTGACCTAAACCACCGCAAATGCCTATGTGCAAAAGATGGCGCTTGGAGCACCAGATTTATTTCTAGGCATCGATCACAAACAGACTGAGGGACAGACAGACAGACGAACGATTTTATAGTATAGATTACACAAATATTTGTGTAAGTTATACATTAACATATTATCTATCAAATCTTTGTTAGATAATTGGTTATTTTGTTAGTTTTGTTAGTGCGACTTTCCAAAATTTCCCGAAAATTGCAATTGCAAATGAGTTATCAATTGTTAATTTTAATTATTTAAAAAAAAATTAGCAATTTGTTCTTATGCAGTGCGTCCTTTCATGTACCATGCACTGATTACATTTTTGACAAGAAATAATCTTATAAAGCAAAAAAATGGTGCCCAATTTCACCTTTGAAATGTAGTTTTTATGACACTTGGTCACTACTAGGCCATGCAATCACGATAAGCGCAATCTGTGTTTAATATCAATTTTAAGCAAATAGGAGAGTTTTGAACGTTTACGCAATTCCAAAGTTTCAACGTTCTTATTACCACGCTTGTAAAAGTTAAGGATATTATTTAAAAATATACTGCATGCAGTAAAGTTCGTTGTGTTGATGAATTAAAAACCTTTTTTTTCAAAAGGGATTTCCTAATTTACATGTCACAAACATTATACGATGCCATAGATCAACCGAACTCTTTTACTTTTGATGTCACGGATATTTAAAATAAAACTATTTTTTACAACGCCACCTGATGGCGGCTTTTGCTCTCTATCAGCGCCTTCGGCGGATAGACGTAGCAGTCAGTGTAGAAGATTAGCGTAACTCTATTGTACAAATTCTCAATTATTTTAATTAAAACCTACAATTTTGAAAAAATCAGAAATGAATAGTCCCAAACCCTATCAACCCTAAATTAAACAAAAGAGGAACAAAACGAATGGTGCGGAACTATATCCAATCAGCTGCTAGAAATTAGCTGTTAAACTTAACTAATCTGCCTATGTCAAACAGAA
The DNA here is from genome assembly GCA_021029175.1 of Bilobella aurantiaca. Lineage (NCBI taxonomy): Eukaryota > Metazoa > Arthropoda > Collembola > Poduromorpha > Neanuridae > Bilobella > Bilobella aurantiaca. Next base: position 6,416 of record VYYI01001379.1, read on the forward strand.
TTACAAAGATTAGATTTTAATCATAATTTACTAATTCGGAATCACTTATTTAACTTACTTAGAGGTTTTACGTAGGTACGCTTCAGCGTACTTAAGAACCAATGATTTTATATAAAGCTGCTAAGATTTCCAATAGTTAATTGACGTTAAATTTTAATCACAATTAACTAATTAGGAATTGTTCTTTGGGAATTTGGAAGCTATATTTAGCTTCAGCGCACTTAACAACCCCCAATTGCATGTCAAACTCAATTTCCTAAAGTTAATAATTAGAAATTGTAATCACAATTAGCTAATTGGGAATCGATTTGAGCAATTTTAAGGTAATAGTTAGCTTATAATAGATTTTTGGATTTTAGGTTTTCTATATTACGATTTAGAATGGTTTGGTTTATCCGATATTGCGGATATTTCTATTTCTGATTTTTATTTTGTAAGTTGTGTTTAACCGGAAATCAAATTAAAAACTAAGTTTTTTGAATTTAGTTTGCAAGTTCTCGTTGCATTTTGCAATTGTTTTCGTCAGTTGAACTAATTTGTTTACAATTGTAAATCGTCTTAGTATTATGCAATCTATATCTTTACTTATGCTTGAAAAGTTTTTGAAGGCGTAAGAAAACAATTTTAGTGAATAAATGGTAGTCGCTTTTACACTTAATTATGTAATTAAGCTGTGTGTGTGATAGAAAGTATTACAAATATAATCCGCAATACAATATAGCATTTTCAATCGAATACCTTGTTTTTTAGGTTCAGTAACCTTTGTTGGCGGTGTGGATGAAACTTTTGGCATAACTAGATTTCCGCCAGCAGTATTTACTTTTGAAACTGAAAACAAACAAAATGTTTGATAAACGAGATAATAACACCAATTTAAAATTGCAATTATAACTTTAGTACAAAAAAATTCCAGAAGAATTTGCGTCTAAAGAGTTTTTTTTTACTACTTAATATAAGAAAGTAAAAGTTTTCGGTTATTTTTTATATTAATTATATGATTTATACCAATGTTGTCGACTTGAATTGGGTTATCTATTTGATTGGCCACATCTGATGTACTAGTGTTTTGACTAGTTGCTCCTACGTTTCCCGGAACTATGTTTGGCATAGTTGTAGGTTTAACGTCTGTAATGTTATTTTTTAAATTATTATAAACAACAAAACATCAATAATTGTCAATATTGACGGTTATATGTAAGAGAAGTCTTACACTTCATTTTTAGTAAGAATTAACTATTCTAATAGAAGATACTCCAAAAAAGAAATTCACATGTCGATACTCAACTAATATTTGAGATATATTGATTTTATAGTTTTTATACTTTCTGGGTACTTTGACAAAAAATATTCAACTAAAGTCGATAAGTTAATTAGTTAATTAATTAATAATTTAATTAGTCCCAAAACAAATTGAAATTAATATACTACTTGCCTTCATGTTTAGTAACCGCTGTATCACTTGAAATTGCCCTAATTGCCGGTGTGTTAGAGTCATCTGATTTCTCATGCGTTTTCTGACTGGTTGGCGTGCTGGTATCATTTGTTTTTGGGCTATTGTCATCCCGTTTTTTGGCTATTTCTGTTTGAATGTATTTTTAGCATAGAGTTTTATGCCGATAGAAATTTATATTGGTATTGGTAGAATATTATTTTAGTCAATTTAAGTCCAAACATTTATTTAAATTTATTTACATTTTATTTATATTTATTATTTTATTTATTTATTATTAAACCTAACCTAATTTATATTATACTTTCAAGTGAATATAGTGGTGACTTTCACATTTATTCCAACGGTGAGGACTATTCCAATAATTATATTACGACTCTAGAATTGCGACTTTAAATGGAAAAGAAGGATGTGGAGGTTGGAGATATCTAAATATTCACCTTATTTAGTTTTGCATTGTGTAGCTGTTTTGATTAAAAAAATTCCAACTATATTTCGTATATGAACTTGTCATAAAATACCTTGTTTTTCAAGTTCTGTAATTTTTGTTGGCGGTGTGGGTGAAATTTTTGGCATAACTAGATTTCCGTCTGTATTATTTACTGTTGAAACAAACAACATGTTTGATAAGCGACATAATAACATCAATTTGACATTGTAATTGTAATACAAAAAACTTCACGAAGTTTGAAGTCTAAAGTTTTCTTTTGTTTTTACTGCTTAATATAGGAAAGTAAAAGTTTTCGGTTTTATTTTTGATATTAATTATAAGATTTATACCATTGTTCCTGACTTGAATTGGGTTATCTATTTGATTGGCCACATCTGGCGTACTAGTGTTTTGACTAGTTGCTCCTACATTTGACCGTGCTTTGTTTGACATAGTTGTAAGTTTAACGTCTGTAATGTTATTTTTTAAATTATTTTAAACCACACTTCATAAACAAATGACATAACTGTTAATTGTAGACCAATTTACTTGGTTAGGTATTATCTTCTCATGCACAGAAGATGCTCAAAATAAAAAGTATAAGAATTATTTGACATTCCCGTAAAGCAAATCGTCAACATGTGGAGGGGGGGGAGACTTTACATGGAGAAGAATTTCTTGCTAAGCTACGATCGAGTGGACGAGAATGCGCGTGTGCAACTCTAACACAACAACTAAAATAAAAATCATCCTGTCCTAGAACGGGTTTAGTTACCTAGTTTTTTAAAGATTTCCGGATCCGCAGAACTGTATTTAACAAAATAGTAATTGTGATTCTTACCTTTAGAAAGTGGTGTGACTGGATCCAATATTAAAATGTACATGGGGTACTCTTTGCCGTTCTTGTCAAAGTAACCAGTTACAATAGCAAACTCTACTTTTTCCTTTCCTTTTACCCAATTTTTGATATCCTAATGGGAAAGTATACAGTACACGCCGTTTATTATATAATATAATTTCTACCATTAATTAAAATTTCATGCTAATATGTGCGATATTAGTGCGCTTACCGTATTGACACTTTCGAAACTGCTACCGATTCTAGCGAGAATTTTGTTTTCGGGATTGCCTCCGATTTCTAGTCTAGTTTTATGATAAAGCCCATAACCGCCTTTTTTGTTGCTTTTAATGACAAGTGTCATTAGGTTTATGGTCTCTAGGCTGTACGACAGCATAAATCCTGATTCCAGATTTCCTTCTAGCACTTCACGCCATAACTGTGAAGAAAGCTGTATCACTACATACTCCGAGTTTTTGTTGAATTAAGTTTTAAGGTTTAAATTAACCCCTTAGTTACTTTTAATCCAAATGATTAACTTAATTGATTAATAAAATTTAATTAAACATAATAATCGGTTACTAGCTGCAAATAAATATATCAATAAGCCATGTTTGAGTATATATATAAGTCAAATTGAATTAATAACATGTAATATGTAACTAAAATTAAAATAATTTTAAGCCAATAAAGTAATTTAAACTAGTGCAGTCAAATAAGAAGAATGATTCAAGAAATTCGTCATATTTGAACTATTAATTATGTTAAGGTTAATTACTAATAGATAAAATTTGTGAATAATATTAAGCTAAGTTATTGAATTAGTTTTTGCTGCAAAAGCATATTGTTACTAGAAAGCATGACTTTCAATTTAATCAATTGTTCAATTAATTCTCCGTTGTTGAAGATCTCATCGCAAATTCCCGCCTTAATTTTTTGGGTGTTTACCAGTGTCTGTTTCTTTTGTGGCATTTCTGTAAACTCTATTTTTTTTGGGCTAGCCTGTCCTTGGTATGTAACTTTGGGTTTGAGAAGTTCATTAAGGCCCTTTATTGCAATTTGTGCTGCGGTTTGATTATCAGCTATAGAAACAAAATGGGTTTCGAATTGCTTTTAACGTAAAACTTTACTTTGCATACGATTGTAATCAGACTGCTTACCTACAAAGCCAGCATTCGCGTCTGTGGCTGAAATATAATAAAGTTATGATTAGCAGAAGTAAAGAGTGTTAAAAAGACATTCCCATTTAAAATAGGTTTAGCAAATCAAGGGCCAAGGTGGGATAGCAATGCAAACTGTGAAGTGCATTTTGAAAGCAAGGTTACATAATTAAGCACAATTGTAAAACGACAAGCAGAAAACACTCTTACAACACTCACTTTGAAGGCTTTTATTTTAAAAATTTGAATTTGTAAAGTTTTTTTGCAGTTAAATTTCTCAATTTCATTTCCTACTTTGATTTTGTTATTTGAAATTACATTTCTGTTCTTATACTTCAATGTCAAATTTTTCAAAGGCATTTTTGATGGGAATTTTATTCTGCCACAACACCTTTGCAAAGTGATATTTGTATTCTGTATTTCAAATTGCACTTACCGCTCTCTTCCTGAACCTTAACATTATTGCATGGTGTCGAATTAAACAGTGCAATGCACACATAACATTTATTGTTTTCATTATCTTCAAAATTTCCAGTTTCAACCGTAAATTCAATTTCCCCAGTCTTCATCAGGAGTTGTAAGTCCTGATAAATAAAGCATATGTAGGAAATTTTATTATTTAATAGTTATTGTAATACTATTTAATTTTGTATGTTTTCCCTACCTTCTTATCATCGTCCGTTATAAGCATCTCGTTAGAAATTCCGTTTGTGGCAAGTGTTACATTTTCCATGTTAGCTACATCAAACTGAATGTTTCCATTAATGCTACTCAACTTTGGAAACTGCTTTCCTAAACCTCCCGTCGTTAATCTCGTTTTCCCGGAAGCGTCACTTATTAAAACGAACCAAAATGCAAATTTTTGTGTCGACTTTTCTTGTCTCAGCTCTTCCCATATCTGCAAAAAGTCTGTATCAGTATTGTCTCTGGTATTTGTATTACAAATTTAAAGACCACCTTCTGCAAAGTGTTGGAATGCTTAGTGCTCAACAAGGGTTATACACTACATGCCAAGGTAATGTAGAAGTAAATGTAATAGGGAAATATTGTACATATGTTTAAGGAAGTATTTGAAATATATGTTAGATTGTTCTAAAGTAAATAAAGTCAGAGGGTGCTAATGTTGTTCTAATTAGTTGTTAACTTTTTTTTTGTAGCTCATTAACGCATTTTTGGGCTATGAATCTTAAGAAGGTTACCTTGCTTTTTTCTTCTGGAGACATTTCTTGAATTGTTAGATTCTTTTTTTCATCTTCACAAAGTCTTTCTAGCCACACTCTAACCTTTGCGGCTGGTAATGCATAAAAAATAAAAAATATTTTTAATCTGTATTGCTTTCTACTTAAGTTATATACAAGAAATAATAATCAAATACCACTTGCCTTTATACGCAGCAACGTCACTTAAATTTTCCGGAGTCTTAGGGTACCCCGAGTTTTCCTGCATTGTTTGACTAGTCGGTGTGGGGGCTTCATTTGTATTTACCGCCAAATCCGCTGTGCTATTGTCACTTTTTATTGTAGCTATAATTGTTTGGATATAGATTTAGTTAGGAAACTGCGCCAATAGGAAGATATATTGTTACTGGTCGAATATTATTTGTCACTTTAATTGCAAGCATTTATTGCGGACCACCCCATCCAAGAAATTTAGAGTGTGGCTTCATGCGTCTGGTAAGCTTTAAAACCTTTCATTTTCATTTAATGAGCGATGAAAACTATTAAGCTCTAAAAGGCAGTATAACATGTAAATTGTCAACTAGAAAGCCTATCATTAAACCAATTTTGGCAAAATGCAAAAATGCAGTTGCAAAATGAAGAATGAAAAAATAGAAATCCAAAATTAATGGAATTATAAAATTAGTCCCAAAACACCTATATGTTAAAATTGCATAAGGTAAAGTATATTCAAAAAGGCATGTGCCAATGCAATTCAAATTGAATACCAAACTTCAAAATATAGTTCAAATTAGGCTAGCTTGATTCTATGCTATTTTATGCCTTGTGTATTACTAATTGGACTGTAATTAAGCTATGTGTGTAATAAAAAGTATTACAAATATAATCCGCAATATAGCATTTTCAAAAGAATACCTTGTTTTTTAGGTTCAGTTGTAACATTTGGCGGTGTGGATGAAACTGTTGGCATAACAAAATTTCCGCTTGCAGTATTTCCTGTTGAAACTGGGAACAAACAACATGTTTGAGAAACAACATAATAACATCAATTTGATATTGAAATTATAACTTTCATACAAAAAATTTCTAAAAGAATTAGCGTCTAAAGAGTATTTTTTTGTTTTTTTTTGTTTTACTACTTACTATAAGAAAGTAAAAGTTTTCGGTTATTTTTTATATTAATTATAAGATTTATACCATTGTTGTCGACTTGAACTGGGTTATCTATTTGATTGGCCACATCTGGTGTACTAGTGTTTTGACTAGTTGCTCCTACGTTTCCCGGAACTATGTTTGGCATAGTTGTAGGTTTAACGCCTGTAATGTTATTTTTTAAATTATTTTAAACAACAATACATCAATAATTGTGAATATTGGCTGTTACATGTAAGAGAAGTCTTACACTTCATTTTTAGCAAGTATTAACTATTCTAATAGAAGATGCTCCAAAAAAGAAGTTCACATGTCGATACTCATCTCATATTTCTGATATATAGATTTTATAATTCTTATACTTTCTGGGTACTTTGACAAAAAAAAATATTCAACTAAAGTCGATAAGTTAATTAGTTAATTAATTAATAATTTAATTAGTCCCAAAACACATTGAAATTAAAATACTACTTGCCTTCATGTTTAGTAACCGCTGTATCACTTGAAATTGCCCTCATTGCCGGTGTGCTAGAGTCATCTGTTTTCTCATGCGTTTTCTGACTGGTTGGCGTGCTGATATCATTTGTGTTTGGGCTATTGTCATCCCGTTTTTTGGCTATTCATGTTTGAATGTATTATTAGCATAGATTTTTATGCGGACAGAAATTTATATTGGTATTAGTAGAATATTATTTTAGTCGAGACATTTATTGCGGACAATCCCATGGGTAATTTATACTATAATTTCAAGTGAATATAGTGATGACTTTCACATTTAATCCTGCGGTGAGAACTTTTTCAATAATTATATTATGACTCTAGAATTGCGGCTTTAAATGGAAAATAATGATGTGGAGGTTGGAGATACTTGAACTTTCACCTTACTTAGTTTTACAAAACAAATTGAAATTAAACTACTACTTGCCTTCAGTTTTAGTAAGTGCTGTTTCACTTGAAATTGTCCTAATTGCCGGTCTTCTAGCGTCATCTGAGTTCTCCTGCATTTCCTGCCTGGTTGGCGTTTTGACATCATATGTCTTTTCTCCTGAAGCTGGTGGGTTATTGTCATCTCGTATTGTGACTATAATTGTTTGAATATATTAATAGCAGGGAAACCAGATAGGATGATATATTGGTATTGTTAGAATATTATTTTAGTCGCTTTAAATGGTAAAATTTATTGCGTAAATAGCGATGAAAACTATTAAGCTATATTACAAAATAATGTGTAACACACACATTGAAAACTAGAAAGTATACGATTAAATGAATTTTTCAAAATCCCTAACGAAAATCGTTAGTTTACAATGAATTTTGAAAATTTGTTAAAATGCAAACGCAAATTAGTTACAATTACAAAATAGGTCCCAAAACAAATAGAAATTATAATTGCATAGGATAACATATAACCAAAAACACAAATGCAAATGCAGTGCACATAAATGCAAAATTTCAAAATATAATTGCAAAATAGGCTAGACAAATTCTTGGAGTTATTGTTTGTAAATTACTAATTGAACTGGTTTGGTTTATCAGATATTGCGCAGAATAATTTTATTTCTATTTACAATTTCAACTTTATTTTATTCGTGGCTATTGCAATTATATTTTTCAAGTTTTTCCATTTAGTATGCAATTGCTTTTTTCCGTTGAATTTATAATTTTGCAATTGTAATTCGTAATTTATTGTCATCTATTTTTGAAATTATGGTTGAAAAGTTTGTGAAGGCGTAGAAAAATTGTTTAAGTGAATATAGTAGTGAGTTTCATATTTAATTCCGCGGTGAGGACAACTCCAGTAATTATATCAACTCTAAAATTGCGGTTTTGAATGCAACAAAAAAGAACTGGAGGTGGGAGATACCTGAATTTTCACCTATCTAGTTTTACTTTGTGTAGCTGTTTGGTTTAAAAATTACTATTCCAAGTAAATTTGCTTATGTAAATTTGTCATAGAATACCTTGTTTGACGGGTTCAGTAACATTTTCAATATGTGCTGGTGGTGTGGGTGAAACTGCTGACGTAACTAGCTTTCCGCCAGAAGTATTTGCTGTTGAAATTGAAAACAAACAACATGTTTAATAAGAGGTACAATAACATCAATTTGACATGGAAATTATCAAATTCAATGCAAAAATTTTCATTCGGGAATGGTGAGTTTTTTTTTCTGGGTTTTCACTACTCAATCTACGAATGTATGTTTGAAAAGTTTCATGCTTCATTTTCTTATAATTTATAAGATTTATACCATTGTCGCGGATGTAAACTGGGTTATCTTTTTGTAAGGCCACATCTGATGTGCTAGTGTTTTGACTAGGTCTTCTTTCATTAGCCGTTTGCGTTATCTTTGGCATAGTTGTAGCACTAGGTTTTACGTCTGTAATGTTTTTTTTTTAAATTATAATAAGCAACCCTGCATAAACAACTGACATTATTGACTGTACATTGTAGACCTCTTTTCCTAGTTAGGCATTACTTTCTCATGCGCAGAAAATGCTCGAAATAAAAAGTAAAAGAGCGTTTTTTGACATTGCCGCAAAGAAAATTGTCAACAAGTAAAGGAGAGGGTAGGGAGATGGAAGGATTAGGACTCATTAGCATAGATGTTGTCATCAATCACGCACAACAAACTATCCGGTACATTCCACTGTTTTACGGGCCTAAAGCACAAAGGCCGTAGACACCAGCCTGACATAGCTTTTGCCTGATACCTTGCAGGTGACTCTATGCAAATGAGGGTAGTCTTTAGGATTCCCTCAAGGCTATACTTTCCGGGTTGTTCAAAGAAGATATTCAGATAAAGTCGATACGAAGTTGTAAAGAAATCTTACTTTTGGTGACTAGAACAAAGTGCAAAGTTTTCTGTAGCTGCAGAATAGCTCCTTCCACATAGCATGAAATACCAAGACCTGCTTGAGCGGCCTGTAATAACAATATCATTTTCCATATTAAATCTCCCAAATTAAAAAACATAACTATTTATTCAAATAGTGCAACCAATGATACACTTGAAAATTCAAAGTTTTTACAACTTATCGCGATAGGAATATTACGTTCCTCAATCATACTCAACTCATTCACGGTCTTAAATTAAGGAAAGAATACATGCTAAAAAGATTCAGGGATTATCTGAACCATCACAACAATTTGTTTCTTGCAAACTTGATGTGTCTTATTGTCATTTTATGCGGGTTATTCTTGGTTCAAGGAGCTTTCCTGAGTCATTGACATCAAATTAACTTATTGGCTTATACAAAAACAGTATTTGACATTAAATTCTTTTTTTCGGGTCAATGGCTCAGTCCCTTGTGAAGGGGGCTCTGGGGTCATCGGGATCATCCCAACTTTTTGTATAATGGTTTAGGTTACAGAAAGACAGATGAAAAGATTCAACAAAAACTTAAAGTAACTTTGGCTTAGCTTCCTTGACTTAATTACTATATATAATACAGAGTTGGTGGTCAGGGGAATGGTTTTCAACTTTTTTCTGTTGATTAGTAAATGGAGCAGATTTGTCCTAATGGTTAGAATGCGTCGCCATAAACTCGAACAACAACGCTCATTCGAATCCTACCAACTTCAATTTTTTTTACTTTTTTTTAACAATAAATTTTTCGAAAGGGCTGAGAACTTCGTTTTAATGATTCAGTAAATTCAGCAATTGTGATTTCAATTAGTTAATTGAAATCAATTCAAATTGCTCAAAATTCGATTCCTAATTAGTGAATTAAGGTTAACGACTAACAATACTTTTTGTTTTATTCTTTGACATTTGCATATAGGCCTGGTCAATGTTTGCGTGTGCTAGTGAGTGGGGGAAGGAGGTTTTGGCTTGTTAGTTGACGAGGAAGTTCCGGGGTCTGAAGCTAATGGGGTTTCTGCTGGGCAATGAACGTGGGGTTGACCACCGAGGAGCCTCTTGCTTAGGCAGAGACTAAGCCCCGCCTTACGCATACCGACCTATGTTCAGCCTCCACGACCGCAACTTTCCAGGCCCCCACTCACCACTACCACACCACCACTTGTTTACTGTGCTTACTGTCATGGTGCCGGGATTAGATCTGGCCACCTACTGAAGTTAAGACAAGGGTCTAAACCCCTCGGACTACGGGCCTTGGGCGACTAACAATAATTGGCCTTTGGAAGTTGAGATAAACACACGCAAATGGGAGTTTTTACGTACGCTTTATCTAACTATTACCTTTAAATTGTACAGAAGTCGGTTCCTAATTAGTGAATTACGATAAACAATTAACAATAGTTAACTACTGGAAGTGGAGTTTTACATTTATTGCGTATTTTTACGTACGCTGATCTTAACTATGACCTTGAAATTGCTCAAATAAATAAACAAAGTGGATTTAATTTCATTTTAAAACTCACTACGATATGATAACTTGTAACCGTGGGGAGTAAGGCATGGATTTTCCTCCTTTATTAAGTAGCGGAAACGAAAGTGTTTTCAGATGAGTTCATTATGTTCCGGGACAGTACTAGCTTCTTTTTGTTTGACACGAAGGGAGCCCGTTGGGGCAAAAAGTCAATGTGAAGAATATTGTTCTATGGCAACGTAAAATTGGTCCTTACAAATTCCTATTCTGAAGGGAAACCCAATACCTCGAAGTTACCTTCCCAAGTTAAACCCTAGTCTTACATGAAACAAAAATCTATGACGGTCTCGAAGACCCTAGGTCCCACAAAAGCAAACGTCAGAGATGGGCATCGTTCTCTTTCAAATCATTATTTTTCGCGCCACAGGGAATAGTGGAGCAAAGGTGTGATGCACAGCAGCGGTCCTTTGCTATTCCCAACTTGACCGGAAGCGTTCAGAAGGATGTCCAGAATTTTATCGGTTTCTCAAGTCCCCTGTAACTAAGGCACTTTCATTTTTGAAGCAATTTGAAATTTTTTCCAAACATTTAGACGCTTGCACAATTACAATTGACCTAATTAAACGTATCTAAAATGAAATGCAAGCGTCTAATCGTTTTCCAAAATGAATCACTTGGTCACAATGTTGGTGACCAAGTACAAATCCACCATCCTTGCAGAAATGTCGTCCTATGGGAGACCACATTTAAAAATGTGTCTCTAAAAATTTAAAAATCGTAGTGCCTTAGTTACGGGGGACTTGAGGACTCACAAAATTCTGGAAATCCTTTTGGACGTTTTCGGCCAATTTTGCCGATATATCGGTCCTCAACTACCTGGACTTTATTTACAATCACCCTGTGCATTAGTATAAAAGTTGATCAGTACCGTAATTATCTCTTCTTTGTTCTTGTATACGACGTTGTGTATTGCAGTTGCAGTTCTTGGCCAAAATTTGTAATATGAAACAGAATAGTACATTATTTTCATTTGAGGATCTTTTTCATTCTTGAATTTCCGACCCTTCGCTTTCACATTCTCAGTCGCAACTTTATCGGCAAATTCTTCAGCCTGTTGGTAATTTATCAGAAAATATTAATATTCCTCGATTTTTTAAATTACGTGTTTTAAAGTTGTTGTTTTTGACATTCGACTAAAGCCCTGGTCAATGTTCACCCGCAACAACCGCAACTTTCCAGGCCTCCACTCACCACTGCCACACCACCACTTTTTTTGTGCTGGTTACTGTGCTGGTACGGGGATTAGATCTCGGCACCTACCCAAGTTAGGACAAGTTTCCTAACCCCCCGGACTACGGGCTTTGGGCGTTTTAAAGTTTATGAGAATCACAATGTAAACAAATGAGCAATGTGTCTAAATTGATAACTTACAGCGCATTTAGCATATACCGAGCATCATATTAGTCCAAAATTAAGCTATACACTTTTAGAAAATCTATGAATGACTCCAACACAAGCACCATAGTCTATTTGAGATTGCAGCATAAAAATCTTATGCTTTATTTAAACTAGTCTAAAAGCAATTGACCTATTTGCCAAAAAAAGAGAAATTGCAAAAAAAAAAACTAATAATGTTTTGATACTATTTCTGTAACGTTACCCGCTGCACAGAGTAGAGTTTATTTTGAAACCAGTCAAACGAATTGCGTTGAAACATTGATGAATTATTTTCTTCAAGTATAATTACGTACCTCGTGGTCAAATACAATTTTAGTGCTTGTTTTAGACTTCTGGTCCTCGCTCGCAACCATTGCCACGATTTCCTCCCTAAACTTTTCCGCAACTTCCTTGTCGACTTTCCAGCAAGATGTTAAAGACACTAAAGTCGCCATAACCACCACTAGCACAATTTCACCCAATGCGATATTTTGCATTGCGATTTTTGCACCGTTCTGAGGAAAGTAATTTGCAAACTAAGTGTAACACAAGGAATTACGTGAGCTTCGAAAGATCGATTTAAATTACTCCGTTATTAAATAAAAAGTTGAAATGAAAAAGAGGTCTGGAAATTCTTCAGATTAAATACTTAAATTTATTGAAATGTTGACATCACTTTGACATCACAAGGTCAAAAAATACTTTATTGGGGCCCAGTGCAAGGCTAATTTCATGATGACGCTGAAAGCGGTACAAATTGTTTATCAAATTTTCCTACAATGGTCGAAACCAATAAACAACGAATAACACAAACTTTCCATGTTTACAAAAAGTATCACTGTAACACGAGTCTGGCCTCAATTGCCAAATATATTTTCCAGAAATATGTCTGAACTTTAGTAAGTTGTGTTAGGTACTCCAGATGTCCAAACAATGTACTTGTATCTAAGGGTGTCTCTTGTCCAAGTGTACGAATAAGTTGGCAAATTTTACCCTTGAAGCATGATTCAACTCAAATCACAAAGCCTTCAAATTATTGAAATGAGTTACAAATATCTCCTGCGATTTTTCAATTGTGCCTTTCTTATTATTATTTTATAATAGTATATATATATATACTTTGTAAAAGTTTGAAATTCCACTACACCTTCTTAAATTCGTATTTCGTTTCTCGGCTTTTCTTCTAGAAAGTATAAGAAGGGGCCTAATAATTTATGACTTTCTTGATATGCTATTCTGCCAGGAAGAAATGTCAGCAAGATTCAAGCCAAAAAATATACAGACTTAAGACATTCATTTTGTGGAGGAGTGACGGTAATATCCCTGGAAACCAAATAAAAATAATCCTAAGATTTGGAAATATGGTTGTTTATACATGTAAATGTCTCGGTAAAAAATTGGGTTTGAAAAAATTACACTTTACAATGGAAAATTTGCCAGGAACAAGCACATATTACTTATGTTAATTTTTTTTTGATGCTCTTTGACATTGGCCTATAGGCCTGGTCAATGTTTGCGTGTGCTAGT
>VYYI01001380.1:0-19914 GCA_021029175.1 Bilobella aurantiaca
GTTTCCGTTTCGTTTCCAAAAAAAATCTTCGTTTCGTTTCCGTTTCCAGGTTATTCGTTTCGTTTCCGTTTCCTTGAGGAAACGAAACGAAACGGAAACGCCCATCCCTATCCTTAAGTGTACCCAAGTCCTACGAGCTTGCTCGTCTTTTATACAAAGTCCAAAGAGTGAATCTACTGTCATAGAATAGATAATTGTAATAAAAAAAAATCAAAATCAGTTGAGTTCGAACCCGGACAGACTGAGTATGAAATCGTACGTCTATGTCATGGAATGAAAAAGAAAATTAACGTACATGTTTGCTTCCTTCTATATTATTTTGCAGATACTAATTCTACTAGTAATACTGGTACTACAATATTTCTAGAAAACTTATTACTTTCAAAAACCAAACTACACACCACACGTATAGTATGTATGTTGTTTACCACCCAAAACCATACATCTTCATATCAGGGAATTTCGTTTTCAGATATTTCAATTTTGTCCGCAGAGATTTGATTTTTAACATATATGAAATTCAAATGGGCAGCGAGCATTTGACAACCCTTAGTAAATTTCAATTTTTCAAGGGTTAGTGGTAAGTTAAGGATTTTTCTTTTGGGAGTGATGCTTAGCCAACAACTTTCCCCATTTCCAGCAGGAGGAGAAAGCAGGGCGGTGAAAGTGAGAGATTTCAAAATAAGACTATTCTAGAAAACGGGAAGGTTTTGGTCTTGTATTGACGCGTAAAAGATTTACGACTTTGACTCTGTTCTATACGCCATAAAGCTCGGCCTTCTTGGATTCAAAAGAGAAAGCAGCTAGAAAATGGATTTGGACCAAAACCCAAAGTTCTTTTCCCTAACTTTCTTCTGGTGAAACCAAAATCAAATTATACTTCTCCTTCTGCTTCGAACCACAGCCTGGGATGAAGTGGTTAGCATAAAGGTCAAGATGATGACCTCTCAAAATTTTGGGGCCCTTCAAGGCCCTGTGTCCCGATAAATTCATAAAAAGGACCCTACATGTCCGGCCAAGCGCACATAATCAATCTATTCATCTCAATTACGCGGAGAAAGTTTTTGTGAAAGCAACTGTCCTAAGTTTCTTATCAGAATGAGCACTCATTGAGAACTAAACTTTTTTTTTTACTTTTCCTGATTGAATTTGGAGGGAACTAATCAATACTGTTATTTTTCGGGAGGTAGGCCAATTTTTCTTTTAGATGGAGTTGCAAGTTGAGTGAATTAAGCCAAGTGCTATCAGAACAGCATCTAAAAAGCAAACTCAGCTACAACTATTTTAGTATTTGAAACTGTAAGCTAACAATAAGCTAAAATAGTTTAGCCTAAAGAATTTCCAAAACTTATGTTCTTAAATTTTATATTTTTGAACTTCTAGTTTGCAGAATATATACAGCAGCGTATATTTTTTTTTCTATTTGTTGTAAAATGTTAGAAGTAATTGATGAAGGCAAACTTACAAAACAACTTAAATGTTTTCCAAATTGTTGGATATCTGGTCTCGATTTTTGGATATACTTTTTAGATGTATATTTTTTGTAGATTTCCTTGCCATGGACAAATTGTTAGCTATGTTTAAGCAACATGGACAACGTATCATATTTAAGTTCTAATTAATTATGATGTAATTGTATTTGGTGATCTTCGATTTTACAATGAACAAGTCTCAATAAAATTTGGAAAAATTTCCAAGAACCAAAGGATATAAAATTTCGAATGTATATGTTTTGCAAAATTGCTCCTTACAATAGTATCTTTACAAAAATTCATAGTCTAACAAGAGACATTTTACGGCTTGATTTACTGTTTCAAAATGCTCGGACGAGAAGAGCTGAGAAGTATAAAGTGAAAGGAAGAGCCTAATAAACGGAGCATGACGTCTCAAATGAAGCCTAAAAGACACAACCTACGCTTTCACCGTGGAGCTTAGCTCACAATCCGCTCCTTAAAGCTCTTAAAACTTTGATGAGCCTCCCAGTTTAAAAAATTCTAAACTTTTCGCAAAAGCGGAGAAATACTTTTCTAGAATTCGATCATTAAAAGTAAAAGCGAGAGCTCAGGATATCGTTAGAACCGCAAACCCTCAAGCAGATAATCCCCCTCTCAAAATTGGCCATATTTTTGAAAACTGGAAAGGAATTTTTGTTCTTGTTTGTAAAATTTTTGATACTTAGTTAGCACAACGTTAAATGCTTTCTCTGAACTTGAAATAAAAAACAAACAATAAGATACCATATTGTGTTTTATGAAAAAAATCATTAAATATAATTTATTTGATTTAATTCAGTATACAAAGTACCAATAAATAAAAAAAGGAGTCATGCTACCATACAATCATCCAAAATAAGTCCCACCTTTAGGCAAACCCTTTTGCCTTACAACCCAACTGGCAAAATATGAATGCAAATCATTTTTCAAGGCTTCCTAAATGGAAAAGCAAGTTTGCAAGTTTAAAACAGAAACATACCACTTTGACTTTCTATATTTTTTTCAGAACAATTATATTAGACTGGAAAACGCAAGCCTCAAGCTCAAACAATGATTTTCCCCTCAAAGTATTGATTTTATTCCGCATTGAGTAAACCCACTTCTGCAACAAAATAACTAAATTTCCCAAAACAAATATAATGTCCCAAAAAGGAGATGCTTATAACAAAAAAATTGGATGAAAAATTTGCTGAAACTTTCAACAAAATTGCAAATTTTGAATTATCTTTTTTGGCTTCGAATAGATGCAGTTGACAATATAATGAAATAATACAGATCTTTTGGATTTTGTATATATCTAAATTAAAAAATCAATGACTTCTTTTATCTACTTTCTCCCACCCTTTCCCTTAAAAAAAAGTTACCTAATTTGTGAAAAGTGGGAGGGTAATCCCCTATTCTTAGAATAGGCTTTTTCAATCTAATTTATATAAAGTTTCCTGGATCGCGCCATTTCCTGTTCTCGACTAGCCAATGTGTCTCTCGTACTATGGACCACACCCAACTCATAAAGTAGCTCAATATCCTTTATTGTACAGAGGGTTCGCTCGCATGCTCTTCAATGGTACTTTCCAAGATAAAGTAAACACGAAATTCTCATGATGGCAAAATTCTTGATATAGTTTAACAGAAACGTTTCATAACCTGGTTAGTTAATTTTCTCATAAGCAAGTCATTTATAATCTTTTGATGTTTCAAAGAACAAGAACAATTGCACTTTACTGTAAGTACGGAACTTTAAAAATCGTTTAAAACGATAGAATGCACAATCTTGTCGCAAGGATTACAATCAGTACTACAGCAAAATAAATCAATATCAAATTAGTTTAGGGTGTCTTTTGTAAAGGATAAAGTTGCATTTATATATCTTGTGTTTGAGACGCTCAAGTAAACCGGGAAGAGTAAACCACTAGTTTAAAACCTACACTTATTATATTTACTACTTTTTTAAAACGTAATCCAAAGTTTAAAATGTAGCAAATAACAAAATTTAAATAATGTCGCTTGACTCATCGCAAGAGAATAGGGAAAGTAGCATCTGTTCTGTTTCCCGTTTCTTTCGCTAACATTCTTCCCTTGTGAAACCCTCGGAACTTTCCAAGGGTAAAATAGGTATTTTAGAAAGGAAGCGGAAAGAGTAGGAGAAAGTGACACTTTGGAAATTGATGCAAACTAGACTCCTATCATAAACAACATTCTGTTTTCGGTTACGCCCTCAACAAATTTAATTAGACGCTTTTAAGAGACAGGGACGAGAAAAAAACGGCAACTTAGTTTTATGTTTACTGCACTTGGCAAGGAGAAAGCGAATGTTGTGTAAACGACCCAAAAATGGTAATTGAGTAGCCTCATAATTTGCTGAAAGCATTGGCGGGCGTTGAAACAGGAAACATTGAGTCCAGCTAATTGCACATAACAAACTCGGTGAAGAAGAGGGAGTATTTTCAACTTTCTTCTCTGAAACTTACTAGAGCAAACAAAGAGGAATTACAAAATAAATACGGAAGCCCTAATTAATCATTTCCGCAACGCAATTAATTTCACAACAGTAAACTTTTACAAGGTTTCACTTAATTAGCCCAAATTAGTTTCAAGGGCAATAGACTTCAATTTCACAAATTCGTTGACTATGAGGAGGTAACAGTCAAAGTGAGAAAATGTTTTAGTTCACTGTACCTCACAGCACAGTGTTTCCATCATTTTCCAATTAGGGAATGTTCAAATAACTACATTTTGATTACCAAAAATTGCGTTTATGCGTGCAACGCACAAAACTAAACTTAATTCAAACATTATAAATGAATTTTTCTTTTTTTTTCATTGGGAGGCCAAGATAGATCTAAAGATAAAAAGATCAAATTAATTGGCAGTATATTAGAAACCAATTGTACTCGAATTGTAACAATTTAACAAAAATTTGAACTCAACAACATATATTGGGCCCGATATGTAAAGTATTGTATTACTATTACTAATGTTATTACTATTACTACAATTATTACTATTACTAGTAAGGTAAGGATTAATTTTGAGTGTGCAATATAATTATATATTACGTTTATGTATTCATCGATTCTCCATTTTCTCAGTGTACGCAAGTTCAAGGAAGAAATGAAATTAGTGGTTTTCTTTTCAACTCCTATATACGACTTGCTCGGTTCATTAGAGAAAATCGCTTGGAACTAATGAGCCACTAACAGAGCGTGACTCAAGCTCACACTTCAAAAGAAAACCATCTTAGGCCACCAGAGCCACCCGCCCCACCGCATGCCACTGTAACAAAATTCATTAGTAGAAACCGAGTCACAAACACTAAAGTGTTTTCGTTTCAAACAACACACACACACAAGTTGGAAGTAACAAATTTGAACACAGTCACGTAGTATTTGAAAATTTTTGCAACACTGTTGCCTTACACTTGCAAAATTTACAACAAAAAATCTTTAACCTTTTCTATTTGCAATATTTCGTACTTTTTAATGCAGAAGATGGCAATTTTTCAAGCTTCAAATTACTTTACTTATAACTTTATTACTTTATATTTAACTGGAGACAATAAACACAAATCTAACAAATAAATAAATAGTATATGAAAATTGACAAGTTGTGAGGTTCCAAATTGTGGTTTACACATTTGCACTGTCGTGCTTGGGGACGTAGCCATGAAAGTTTTATTCTTTATGACCCTGCGTGTTTAAAATTGAAATGGTACGCGGTTTCTAACCAAGCATGGTTAGTTACATGCTTTCCAAAAAGGTGTGCCATATAGAACAATGGAAACTGGCCGGTAGCCAATAAGCGAAGTTGAACGAAGCGAGTATAATTTAAAGAAAGGTTTCGAAAGGAGGGTAATTTTGAAAATGGAGCTAGAATTTTGGCAGTAACCAAACCGTTTTATGGTTCTTTCTTTTTCGAAAAAATACTCTTTTTATGTCACGCCCTGTGACAAGCCACAATTTCAAAAGTGTCCCGGGCGTGACAGGTGACATGCGGAAGGCTACCGCTTGAACTCGAGTGACAGTTTACTTAGGCTTAGCACTGATGGAAGGGAATATGAGAGGTGTAAGAACGTGTCTTAAATCCGTATGAAATACATGTTAATGGAAGTTTAAATGGAGTTAACTAAAATACATGTAAATTCTAAATGCATAATACCAGAAGACATGCAGTATTTCAAGATTTTCCGTACAATGTCAAGTTTTTAGAACATTTTTTTTTAAACACAAGCAAGGGAACAACTGACACTTGAGCGACAAACAGGATACCCTCTGTTTAGATAAAATTACTAAATGCTTCCCGTTGGAGACAAAAATTGTAGAGTAGAAAATGTTGCTTTAAAAGTTAAATTTTTTACATATACTGATATCAGCTGAAAGTTTTTTTTAGGCTTTTACACCTAATAGCATTTAAATTGATAATGTTGTAATTCGAGTTATTATGCACTGAAACCAATTATGCGCATGTAACTATATTTACGAAGTCAAAATCCAGCATTTTTAATTCAAATAATATCATATAAATCATGATCAAGACCGATTTTGAAACAAAGTAATATTGAGGAATGGTGATGATGAAAGATACCAATCCTAATGAGGCTAACATTACACTTACTCTATTATCTTACCTAAAGGGTCGTTTCGATAGATAAAATAGCTTGCATGATAGGTTGCTGCCGATGAGGCTATCGAACTAAAAATCTTTTCCGAAGGGAGGCAGAAGACTAGTAGCAAAAGTACCCACCGACCAAATTTTGGGCGGAAACTACAGGTGTAGAAAGGATTCATATTGGAACATTAATCACAAAGTCGGGTACTACATCATTTTCCAGGGACTTATCAAGGCACTTAAGAAGGGTTTTCACTTGAAAAAGGCACGGATCAGCCAAGTTGCAAAAAGTCAAGTGCGGAAAATAGATAACACGACTTCGAGTAGCACTTCCGCCATTTCAGAAATAGTACTCCAAAAATGGTGTTACGTGTAAAAATAGAATTTTTTTGAAAATCTCTCAAAAAACTTCCTAAAGAAAATATAAACTCAATAACTTGCAGGACCAGTTTATATAATATAACACTTTCACTTTCAAAAACACATATGTGAACTAAAAAATTTAACGCACCCTGCTTGGCTGTTTTTCTTTTGCTAATAATTCGTTAAACCAAATTGCTGAACATTTTTCGAAAAAAAATTGGCAAATTTATATATTTTGGACTTGAGTGTGGTTTCCACTCCTTCGAAAAGTTAACACTAGAGACCCAGAAAAGTCGAAAAATTCAAAAAGGACAAATTTCGACAAGTTACACTGCGTCTCGAACGTTACTGGGCCAAATTCCTTTTCATCTTCCAACTTCTAAAAATAAGTCGGGTTGAGCTCATAATCATCAAAGAATAAGAACTTATAGCCCCTTAAGCCAAAAGAAAAATTCGCACAGTATTTTTTTCAGTATAAGTTTGGGCCAAGAAAGTGCCAAGTCGTGTCGTCGCAACTAGAATTAGATGATTTGAGAACCGCCGGGAGAGTGGGAAGGCATGTTCAAAGGCATGCTTCCATACGATTTACGTAGTTATTAAGGTATTTGATACTTTTGTACAAAGAGTTCCAGAAATAGCCGAATCAGGAAGCAATATATTAACTGCTCACTATCGCGGTCAACAATCCTGACGGATCGAGCCGCTGTAGTAATAAATTGGGCTTGTTAAATTTTATTACATTTCTTCACTTTGATCAAACGCGCTCTCTAATGTAAGTCACATTAAGTCTTACACCATGTTACATTCTAAGTCATTCAACTCTATAATTTTAATTATTCTTAAACTGCCTTTTTTAAAGTCTTTTAACGCTTACTAATTGCTAAACTAACCCAATTCAAAAAACTAATCTAAAAAGAATGATTGGTGTTTGTGATTCTTGTCAACAATCCATGATGTTGCATAAAAAATAAAGACAAGCCGTGATGGGATTTAGGACCAAAAAAGCACGTTTTAAACTAAAATTTGCACAATTTGTATAGTTTAAAAAAATATATAATGATACTTAATTTTTTCTTACAGTGTAAACGAACACGATAAAAGAAATTCGAAGTTACCTTTTCCAAACTTAATACAGCAAAAAATTATAGTTAACTTAATTTAAACCAAAAAGAAGTGTTTTACAATGTTACTATTTCTAAATTCTTCTAATTTAATTCTTCTTTCTAATTCTAAACTTGCCAACGAAGACTAACTTAGGGAATAAACCAAAGCAATAATACAAATAGTGGCGGCTAGCCCATACATACGTACGTATGGGTCATGCGTTGAAGGGAATAGAAATAGAATTAAATAGTCCTAGATGACCTTTGAGAGCATGTAAGCAATTTGTCATGATAAGTAAAACAGTAGAACATGACCCTTTCACTTTATCATTCAAGGGCTCAGGAGCACTGAAGGGCCTATTTGGAAACATTAAAGGGTAAAACTACCTCCTGCTTAAACTAAGGTACATTTAATCCTTCCTCTTTTAAAAATTTCTAAGCCTTTCAGAACACATCAATAGCCATAAAATTAAAGTTGACAGAAGCTTCCCCATTTTGTTTTAACATAGTGCACCGAGAAAACTTGATTTACTGTTTTCTTTTAATAATACCTTGATAATAATATTAAACCTGTTTCTTAAACATTTTTTGGAATATTTTAGTTTTAAACAAGCTACAATTGGAAAAGTGCTATATATATTATATTTCTTTGCAAAATTACAAAAAGATTCTTCTTAATATTACAATTAGATTTCGAATAAAAATGTACGTAAAATTTTAAAAATAGCGCTGTTTGCGTTAGTCCCAACAACTAAACCAGTAGTGCAAAGGAAAAACAAGCCCAAATTTTGTTAACATGTAATCTAATCCTATATCGCGACTGGATTTCGTTTGTTTAAGCTTTGCGGCATGGGATTTTTTCTTGATACAACGATAGCACTATCTACGTCGTCATCTTTAGCAGAAGTTGCGCTAAGGTCGATTACTTCCATTCCATCCAGTTTCCTTTGTCTCCATTCAAAGTGAGCCGAAAAAAAAGTAAAAAAGGATAATGGCCAAAAGTTGCATCAATCTCACCTCGAAAACAAACTTTTGTTGAAAATGAAACACACAGAGGCCTCAAGTTTCTTTTATATACCGGCCAAAGCTCCATTTCAATATATTTACATATTACAACTTTTTGACATTAAAGCGTTTGCTTACCATTTTCAATAGTACGGAATGTAGAGCAGTGTTCCAATATCTCTTTGCAATATTGAAATGCTATTGTACTCTGCATATATTTACGTGAAAATTCATAGTTTTAAGAGGAATCAATTAAAACATCTTCTTTCTACAAAATAAATTCCCATGAAAAGAGTGTTTAAGATTAAATTTGATACTACGTACAATTTTACGTAGCAGTAATGTCATATAGCTTTAAAATCCTTATACATTGAAGTAAACGCAAATTGATCAAATTCGTCATTTCGGTTTATTGAAATCTGAGTAGCTAGTTTATGTGTTTACAAATACTTGAGGGCATTCACATCAAATTTGTATCAATTGAATTTTTTTTTATGATATACGCATCATTATAAACTTTTTGAGCCAACTTTTCTTTTTCTATCATAACAAGTAAAGGTTTTTTTTACATCTGCAATGTAAAGATTACATATTTGTTATAAAACACGATATCTAGAATACATGCATTGTGTATTGAGAAACACATATTTTATTATTCAGAACGAAAGTAAGAGCATTAGGAGTATGGTTGCAAACTAATAAGTGGTTTCAAGAGGTAGTAAATACATTCAAGGGTAAGAGGCCCTTCGGTTCCAGAAATTTATGGAGCCCATGCCACTTGCCCTTAATCAGGTGACATTCGGAAGGGGCACAAAATTTACGACGTACACTTCAAAGGCTCCCACCCCTTTATCAATGTATCCCTAACTCCGTTCTTCAGCTTAAGTAATTCAGTTCTTTCCGCATGAACAAAGAGAAAGCCATGTACATGAGATAAGAAAAGGTTGCAACTTTTTCTATTGAAAATGAAAATAATGCTGAAAACAGAGTTTGTAAGATATCAATTACGTATCGGCTGGATAAATAGGGTATATCGGCAAAAGTAAAATTGACAATTAATTTTATTATAATGAAAAAATAGATATACTTGTTTATCTGCAATTGATAAAATTTGTGTCGCAAAAATAGTGCAGGAGCTGAGAATTCAAAAAAGTTTTGGCTCCTCGCAATTTTTTTTAGAACTCAAGCCCAAAACCCAAATTAAAGTTACAAATTGAATAGAAAAATATTAACTACAAAACTAGGGCGCGCAAATGCTAACATCGCAATTGCATGTTTAACTAAAAATATCTCTTGCAAATACGAGCTAAAACCGTACAACTTCCTAAAATCCAATCTAAAAACACAATATTAACATTTTACTGAAAGTGTCTGTAACTTCACAAAAATTTGCAAGTATTAATAGTGAAACACAATTCAAACTTATTGTAAATCACTTTTAATATTTCAAAAACAATTTGATGTTAAATTACACTTCCGGTAATTATCTATCTTCTATCTGCAACTATCTTCTGCCCCACTCTGAAAACACTAAGAAGAGTAAAAGTTCTATGGTACTACAAGCCATGAGAGTCGTTTTTGACCTAGGGCTCCTGTTTCAATCGCTTGTTTTGTTTTGAGTTCTTCAATGTAAACAACTCAAAGTCACTACATTTCCAATGCTTTGCAGCTCTATCTATCCACTGTATTTATATTAACAGATGAGTTGATGCCCAATGGTCCGATATATTGTATCCTCGTATGTTCTGTTCCGTTCCCTCAAAATCATTTCCAAAGTACTATCTCACACTAACAAAAACAATCCGTCTAAAATTTTGAACAAAAAACGCAGGAACGAGATTTGATGAGACGAGATCGAAATCTAAAAAAAAACAAGAGCCACTGGACACACCAAATGAAGATGGAAAGCCACCACATTCCGATTTCCCATGAGAATGCCTCAGAGAGAGAATAGGCCATTACCGCGCTCCGTTTCTTTCTAAAATGCGGCGCAGCATTCGGAACTTTCCCATGTCCGAATTTGCAGGGCAGTTGATGCTCTTACCCCACTTTGCTTGATTTGTTCCAACAAACATTGAATGTGTACACGAGGGGTAAATGCAATTAACTTAATTTAACCCTCCATTAAGTGGGGCTAAGGGGCCGACGTGACAGAAAGGAGAAATAAACATCTTAAGAGCCTCTTCTCCACTTACACCAACCACAGCATCCTCTCAAGTTTCCATTTTCTCAAGCATCTCCTCAGCACCACAAGCATTTCCCAGCATCAAAATCTGATCAATATGATGCTGAGCCGATAGAAGTAATTAATCAGCCTAAAAATATTATATTTCATTTCAGGAGATTATGACTAGGCTTTGAAACCATAAAAATTTAATTAAGAGATTTTATTGAGTGTGTAACAGCCTACATGAAAGATTTTTCTCACACGTTGAAAATATTGCGTCATAATTTCTAACACATGTAGTTTCAAGATATCTGTGTATTTTCTCTCTTTTTTTCATTTCGCAAAGTGATTTTGCGATGTATTTGAATTTGCAATGTATTTGTAATGTATTCTTAAAATTATGCAGTTGTTCAAAATTATGGATCCCTTTTACTTATATATTATTTTATTTGAAAATTATTTTAAGGCGTTTGATGGAAATTTATGCAAGAGCTGAAAATGCTTTAAAGATAAAGCCTTTTTGAACGCTGCATACAAAGAGGGGACCCTTTATTGACGCAAGGAAGGCTAAGGGCCCCCTTTTTATCCGGGTGTCTTAGCTCAAACAAAAATAAACGAAGGCACCCTAGGAAAGTTCCCACAAAGCAATGCTGAAGCCTACTTTGCTGCAGTTTATTTTTGTAAAACTTCAAACCGTAATCTTAATCAACAGTTGTTGAAGCTTTGTTTAAATGTCAAAAAAAATTATAACATGAGCATTTAGGCTATGGTTTAGCTGTCAAAACTTTGAAAGAAAAAATACAGACGAACACTTCAAAATGTACTAATTGGGTCTCAAGGGACTTAAAAAAGTATGCATGAACTGTTTCTATGGTTAATCTCACACAACTTTTTCAAAAAACTAAAACTCCTAATTATGAACAAAACAAACTACACTGTCTTTAAATTAACCGTTTTAAGTCTACCATTGTCAATTTACTTAAATCCATTTTGAGCAGTGTTAGATTAGTCGGCTTAAAGTTTCTGCTAATATGTGTAAGCATATCTTAAATTAGTTTTTCAATTTTACTCAAAATCATGTTTTTTTATCCCACATTATACTATTTTGCTTGGGATTGTATTTAGGAAACGTAAACCGTATGCTCTTACCCCGTTAGTGTACCCCGAGTTAGGGAAATATTTCAATGGTATAAAATTATTTGAATTTAATTTTAAGGACGCAGGGGCTATTTTTTTGAAAAAGTGAAACTTCATAATTAATACAGCAGCAGATGACGTCTTCAACGTTTCGAGGGGCGCGTTATAACTTTGCGTAGTTTTAGTCCCTGTGTTTAATTTCAACACCTTGCCTGCAACTCGTTTCAAAAGTTTTAGAGCGATTCATTGAAAGTGTTATAAATGTTCTGTCGCGGCGGATTTCAAGTTCCGCTACTTTGCAGGCAGTTGAGTTTGTTTTGAACTAAAATGAGAAATAGTATCCGCACTCCCTCCTAATTTGGAAATAATGGCACATTCGTTTCTAATTAATTCTCAACTTCTACTTTCCGTTTCTAACGGGGTAGATGCTTCAAGGGTGGTAAGGGTTGGAGCAAGAGGGAATTTTAGTGTCATTTAAAAAAACGTTTTCGAGTAGGACATTTCTTTAAACTGAATTTAGTGTCCGAAAATATTTAGCTGGTATGAATTGAGAGAGGTACAAAACGTAATAGTAAGGTGTATGAACCGTGTTAAATAACATGTTGAAGAAAAACTTTATTTTGCAAAAATTTGGTACTAACACAAAATTTGTTAACCTATTTGCAATATTATTTGAAATCCTAAATATATTCTGTACATAAATTTTAGAAAAAAAATTTCTTCGTTGTTTGGAAAATTGTGTTTTATGTTAAAATGTGGTGCTTGAGATTTTTCTGCATTATGCAGTAGCAAAAGAACGAAAAGGGATCCTATCTTGTTTGTTAGAAAATCAAAATTTCAAAATATAGCTACGAATAAAATTATCATAATTCAGTTTCAATTTCGCCAAAATCCTTTCCTTCTCACGCTTCTTCTCGCTCCTCAGAATCGTATTATTAGATTTATCATTCTCTTCGAATCAGCATCCGAGTTCTAATTTCGAAATTGGAAAAGTAATGAAATAGCAGCAAAGTGCAACCCTAGGAATACAAAATTCGCTGTAAAGCTAAACTTTTGCTGTAGGAAAATCACACTACTCACAAAACTTGAGACCCATTTTCGCATATTTTTTTTTACGTTTGGCTATTGCATAGAGGCAACAAGCACTTAAAAGCTAAAAAATCAGAAAACTGAGAAATGCATCTCGTGCAGTATTCACTGAATGATATTCCATAATCGAGTTATATTTATCGACGGGGCTAATAAACACCTTGAAACTAGCACATTCAGTATAAATATATTTAATTTGCATAAATTTTAATTAAAACTAGAAGAAATCTAGGAGTCATACTGGCTTCCACGTTCTAAAACAAATTACAAACCAAGAGCATGTAGGATAATGCTTCAAACGAATTATTTTTATTTTCAAGAATAAGACCACTGTAAAAGATTTCAATTTAACTTAAATTGTCTAAAATCGGAGGAGATCAATAAATTATTAAGACCATAAAGCATTTTTCTGCTATGAACTTTATATAAGTGATATTTTTAATAGAAGTAATCTCGAAGTGGGCCATTCAGCGTAGCGTGCATTTTCCAAATCACACTTTCAACCGTCTTGGTTTAGACCAATTTCACCGAGTCTCTGAACTGAAACATTGAAGTGTCAAAAATAAAAATAAAAAGCGTTTCTTTTTTGCTTTCAGAAGAGTATTGTAAAAGCGTTTTTCTCTCCACAAGGTGTCAACATATCAAAAGTTCACTTTCTCACTCAATTCTTTGCTGTCGTAGAACAGTACAAAAATGTGGGTCGTAGATCATAAAGAAAAACAAACACACACACTTGGTATCGATTTTCGTTTCAAGGTTAGCATACATTTGAAAATATTTTTGTGTTTTTTGAAAATTGTATTATTTAGGAATACACATCTAAAAAAAATTCTTCCCTCCAACGAACAGCAAACTCACAATCGCGTAAAATTGTATTTTTTGGGGTTTAACCCTTGAGTGTCTAAAATTTTGGGTTAATTTATCTCCATATTATTACTTACAAAAATTCAATGTATTTAACAGATAGACAAAAATTGCTAAGACATTTGCGTTTTAATTTACGATAAATTTGCGATATATTAAGACTACAAGTTTGTTTTATATATTTCTGTATATATTGGACAGGAACCTTGTTTTTGCTTTGCTTGTTACGATTGTGTAGATTATTTTTATGTTTCCTCGGTTGTTTCCACATTTGCTAACTTCCTCACGAACTACAACATGATAGTAGGAGCTAAACTGCTCGAAATTTCCTAAACAGAAAAGTGCAGAAAGTGCAAAAATGTGGATGAAAGTGGTCGAAATCCGTAGGAAAGAAATTACGCTTCATTTGTGTGTCATCCAAGTTAGATTTAGGGGAGGGCAAGTAATAGCCTCCTTTGGTTTCTACTCTTAGAAACTTCTTCTGGAAATAAGTCCGAGTGGAGTAATGTCCTATTTCAACCCATTTCTACAATTCTTCTACAATTCTACTACGTCCACTATGTCACATATTTCCAGTCAATAGGATCCAGAACCACTCTAGAACTTGCAACTTCATCACATTTAAATTGATTCCACTTCTTATCTTCCCTCGAAGCTCAGATCTTGGAAACTTGACCTCTGACCATCTAAACTCACAAAATGAACATCAAGTGTTCACAAGATTGCACTGAAGCGAAGCGGACGACACTCTTCTAGTGTAAAACTTGATACGAAATCCTTTATTAGTTCATTTATGCGAGGCCACTTGAAATTACGATTATAGGACTGTTTTGGATATAGTAGCATATAAAACTATCGGACCCCTTATAAGAAGCGCTTAAAGAAAAATATACGTAATAATGTCGCAACAATTATAATCCAAGGTTTTATAATTTAATCTTCAAATTTGCAAATAATTTTCTATTTGGTTTTATCACAAACAAACAAAAGAATTTTGCAATTTTTAGTTTCTGACTTTGAATTTTTTACTTTTTCCCTTTCAATAAAACTCTATTTTTCTTTCGTTGACATCAAAACTCGACCAAAATACCAATTTAAAACATTATAACTTAAAAGAGAATGTACCTAAGAATATATTTATATAACTTAATATATACTTTCAGTGTCAGAAGTACAGAACTGTTACAGTAATCTGAAAAATTAGTTAGATTGAAATACATATGGTTAATTTTGAAAAACTTTAAAAAAATACATTATTTTTGATAAAAACAAGTTACAAAGCATTCTTACTCAATGCCAAGCTGCCTAAATATACAACTCGGAAATGAATTGCAGTAAATTTGAATAGTAATTGCAGTGTCATGCATTCTGATTTATTTACCAGTTCGTTCACTCCGGCAGCAATTAACAAATTATCATTACCAAACCCACCACCCAGAAATTAATGCTTACGTACTTGAGTCAACCTATTTTTAAAACGGTCTAAGTGCCTTAAATTTAAATTCAGTTTAAAATAAACATCTGCCGCTGAAAAGTACAAGTTGAACAAATAAGAGTTGCACAAGTCTGACTATTAATTACCATTACCAGTTTATGCTAATTTCTCAACTCCTCATTCTAATTTTAGTTAAGTATTGGAGAACATTAGCAAAAAGCATGCAGTGCATGGAAGTAGTTATTACTTGGGTCCACATTGTTAGCATTAAGTGCCGGGGCACTTTGGCGAACAATAGTGGAGCACGGAGTGAGTGCAATTAAATCCGCAACAGACCTCAGCGGAGCTTAAAGTATGGAAGCAACGCCATGAATTATTCAGCATGAAAGGACTTTGGACATTGATTTCTGTCCTACAGGACCATATTAGGTGTCTACTTTCGTTTCTCAAACATACCAATTCTGGACATTGCTTTCTGGTCTCTGACATCAGAATACACCCACACGCTAATTAAATACATGATACAGCGAAACCGCAAACAAGAGCACACTTCAAAAAATTTGATCAAATCCAGTTTTCCTAGTTAGCCAAAAACAAAACGAATCCTCGAATTCCCTATTTCCAATTAACGTATGGCTCAAAGACACGCATACAATTCAACCACAATCCTTCAGTTAGACCGAAATTTTAAAATTTTGGATTTTACTTTGGGGTTAATTGCGGAACATGTCAGCATTTGACAAAAAGGAAACTGGTATTGACATCACTATTCTCGTAAAAATAAAAATTTGAATTTTTATTTTTTTTATTATTACGGGACCTCATAATGTACTTTGTTATTTGCAAAGTTTCACAAATATTCTCATCAAAATGTTTCTGTTCCTGATTCCTATTTGAATTATTTATATTTTCTGAAAGACTTGAAATAAGATACAAAAGTTGATGATGACGAGAAAATAGTTCTTTTAAGTTTTCTTTTTTTAAAGAAACTAGAAATGATTGGAATAAATTTACCCAAATTATCTGCGAGAACGAAGGAAATGATGATGGAAATAAGGCTCCAGCCCAAAATTTTCCTCCAGAAACACGCTCCTCCGCCTGTCATTGCTCTCAATATTTATTTCACACTCAATTCAATTAAGATCCAAATCTCATGCTCCTTTTTTGTGAAACTTTTTTTTTTCACTTAAAGTGTTACACTTCTCAGACTCACGCTACTATATCAAAATTGTACAACTTGAGGGTTATGCATGAAGGTTAACTTTTTCTTTCAAACTTAACTTCACTTCTTACTCATTTTACTTCAATCCATAACTTGTTATAGCGTATCCTAATTCTTTTGTACATGTAATGTTTACGATATATGCTTTACACTGAAACTAGATATAGAACTATTTTCTATATTATAGGCTGAAGTGGTGGATTTAGGCTGTTAGAGAGGGTTGAAGATGCGAACAGTTCGGAGGCCAACAAGCAACTGATCTCTGGATGCGCATTGCTTTCTCCCATCTCACCAACGCATCTTGAGTATTTCAAAGGCTTCAAACTCCCCCGCCCTCATCAATACTGTATCTTGCATGAAAAGAAAGCATTATAATAATATGATAATGTATTATGTAAATATAAGTATTGAAGTAGTAAACTGGAAAATACGTAGGAACAAATTGGAAAAAACGGAGAAAAATATAACAATTCGTTATTTTGTTTTGAATTAATGTTTCAATTATAAATATAAGTGATGTTGGCACGGTGCTGGAAAAACAACAAAATCCTAATGTATTCTATATTATTAAATTATGCATATAGGATGAAAAATAGTGTGGAAGTGTGCTTGATCCAATTTGTGTATTAATGCTATGTATTTCTAATCTGAAGCCTTGCACTCTTAGAAAGCACGAAATGTTACAGCACTCTAATTGTTTGTTTCATTGCAAAACGATTTTTTGTGTTAAGTTTTTCCGCAAATTAAATATAATTATAAAAATAATGAGCGATATTATTCAATGCTTTACGGCAACGTATAAACAGTAACGCACTGAAATTTTTTTTCGAACGGTGGAAATGTTGGCAGCGGTAGTGGAATCATGCTTGGCGAAATTGCGTTTTGAACATCTGTATGGCAATAGCTTACAATCTGTTCTTCATTTTCTACTAAAACCCGCCTCAAAAATACAGTAAATATAGTGTTCAAGTTTTCAGAGGCTTTGAAAGGATGGTTTTACTTTCGTTTTTACTGCCATTTGCTTTCCCTTTGTTGCTCTCTTTCAGGTGCTCACCACAAAGTCATAACTCCATTAGCCATACTTTAGGAAACCATAAATCAGTTTATTTGAAAAAAAAATAGAGAGCAGCCCATCCTAAAACATTTCTTTTTGAAACGCTACGCTACAGCGCCAAAAGGTAATGTGCAGTGGGACCGAAGTGCCACCGGGAATTGGCTTATGACACTTTACTCACGGCAAGCTTCACTTCACTTTAACAACCACGCACTACTCAGAGTATCCACAGTAAATGTGCACTAACTTCCAATTTTACTGTACTATAGCCTAAAACAAAGGAAAAAAGGTAAGGGCAAAGGTAATTCCCTTGCCAAAAGTCCATTAGATAGGTATATGTGTGCGTTTTTGCACTTGAGGATACATAGACACAATTTCCTGAAATGCATTTGTGTTAAGTAATTGGTATTGTATTTTTTTTTATACATAAAATTAAAAGCAGCTATTTCTTCATTAGCTTTCATAGACTAGTATAACGGAATATTTGAATTTCCTAATGTTTGAAGTAGTTGAACACGTAGCGGCTAATGCTGTCGTAATTTAAAACTGAAAATCACAAAAAATTGTTTAAAAAAAAGTCAAATATTAGCGTTTGATTAGTAAAATAGTGTAAAACGGTCCTGAAACATTTTTTTTTCTGTTTCCGAAGAATTGAGGCGTTTGAATGAATATTTAAACCGTTGCGGCATATATAGTTATGCAAAATTTGGAAGTTCATCAGGTAAAAACATAACTGCACAATGAATAAAACCATAAAAAGGAACCCAGATTAGATGAAAAGAGAAAGTTAAAAAATGTGAGTTTTGCATTTGAATTAAAGTGGGGTGAATAGCGCAGCTAAATTAAACAAGAAACTATTTTCAGAGATTTCATCTTCTCGGAGCCAAATTTCTAGAGAATGCATTAGGGAGTATGATGCTAATAAAAGAATGGAAAGGTTCAAAGCCATCTAATTTACGACCTTCTATGAACTCTCTTTTGCAAAAAAAAAAAGTCATTGTTTCAATGAATAGTTCTACAACATACCGGTAATGTTCCTTTTATAATATACCTCATAATATATGCATTTCATGTACATATAAAATATAATCATATTTATAATTAAATGCAACAAAATGCAAAAATTTACATACTTGGACAGACTATAATTCAAACGTTAAGATGTTTGTTTTGTTAGAAACGCTCATCGATTCGAGCCAAGTACTTATGAAATTTCCCGTTTAGTATTTAAGCATTTCTATCAAAATAAGTAAAATTTATTTGAAGTACTTACATTATAATTCCAAAAGACATCTACCGAATGTCTTTTATTTAAATAAAATTAGCCATTTAAGTTTGTATTTTAATATTAACAATAAGTTTGTAATTTCATTAGTACTTATGTGTCCGAAGAAATTCTGTGGTTTCACTGCGTATTAAGGCCTTGTTTAAGATTTCTCTGTTACGTAAAATTGAGGACTACTATTAAATTTTAAATTCCTTAACTTCCACTGTGACTATACGCTTCAAAAATTTTGAGAATTCGAAGAATTGTATCAAAGGAAATCCAGTTTCTGTTCTCAATTGTACTGAAAAGTGGAAATGATTTATGCTTCCTTGACTTTCTTTGTGGGGGACGTTGTGCTTCATTTCATACTTTCCCTCCGGCTAACCCACAACTTTTTCAACTTTCATCATAGTTTGAGGTTGTTGCCTTGGGAAGGCGGAAGTCAAGAGAAAGTGAAACATTATGAACCAACGTCTTTCATTTGACCAGATAAAGTTGAGGAAGTTGGTGAAAGTTAAGTATTAATCAGGCCCACCGAATGGACAGACGTAATTAAATCCCTTCAACCTACTGATTAGCTCCCTCCCCCATAAATCCCACCCAGAATTTGTAAACTTTCTTCAGTGTATAGAAGCTCATCATGTGTCTGGCCCCTGGTAATGCCTAAATAATGCATCATTATGCATGGATTAGCGAAGGAAGTTTGACAAGAATTGGTTACAATGAGCAATTGGTGCACGCATACTTTTTTGCCTCCTTTAAAATTTTAACACTTCTTCACTGTATTGGGAATTTGTAAAGCAACGTGGTATAGATAAAATATTAAATTTGAGTTTAGAAGCTTTGAAATTAATTTCACTGTATCTTCAATGGTATTATAGAGATTCAAAAAAAAACTTTAGAATACCGAAGTCTTTCTTCACAAAATTTTTTGAGCAGTTTCCTGTTTCATCAAAAAACTGCCTGTACATTGTTGGCAATTTTAAGAAAGTAGAATTTTTCATTTCTGAGAATGAGCACAATCCTGCTACACAAAAAAAAACTGGCTCAGGAAATCAATTTATTCGTCTCAATTAAATAGAAAGGAAAGTTTTTTTTTGAGAAAGTGCG
>VYYI01001381.1:0-19914 GCA_021029175.1 Bilobella aurantiaca
TCCACAACCGCAACTTTCCAGGCCTCCACTCACCACTACCACACCACCACTTTTTTACTGTGCTAACTATGCTGGTGCCGGGATTCGATCTCGGCACCTACCCAAGTTAGGACAAGGGTCCTAACCCCCCGGACTACGGGCCTTGGGCGTAGATGCCAATATTGCATTTTACGTGTTTTCTCAACTTGTTATAGATAAACGTTACTTATAAAAGCGCTCTATATGATACGCTAATATAGGTATTATTTCTTTAAATACTAACTTCAAAGCACTACATCAAATGTCTTCCGGATGTAGATTTTTATTACGCTTGATTAATTGTAATTAGATATCTCGACAATTATCAAGATGAACAATTTTTACACGACGTTAAATTGTTTTTTTTGTTGCAAAAAAATAACGTCTAAAAATACAGTGCATCGGAGAATAATTTTACGCTAGTTAATCAAAACTTAACCAAAGTTAAATTATGTCTTAGCAGACATGCATTTGAAAACGGTTCTGATTATATAGGTATTATTAGGAAATTCAGTTCTTTTTTAAATTTCATTAATTTTCTTATTCTAAACAACGGAAACTTTTGTGAGTTTAACCTTCCATTGCATTGATGAAAAGTAGCATTGTGTAATAAAAAAATATCTTAGCCTTGCCACAAGTTTATCTAGATTGCAATTGTCCTAGGTCCATTCAGGAGTGCAATAATAAAGGATTTTCATTGTTAAAAAACTTTCAACTTTGACTTTACCTGGAGGAATTCCAGTTGGTCTTTTATGGTTGACAAAATGTAAATAAGCTGCAAGTAGAACTATAATACCACTTAAAAATATTATATACAACATTTTAGTTCACAGCTTAAAAATTTTGCAGAACTATTTTTTTAGAGGATTAACAGTTTACATATGATTGTGAAAAAGAAAAATAAATGAAATATTTCTTGGTTTAAAATGGTCTACTGAAGAGGTGGTTAGTTTAAAACCTTAAAGTTTTCTGGAGTTTAGACGCAAAAAATTGAATGATTGCAATTTCCACTTATTTTATCCTGGTTTTTACAAACGCTTTCCTTCATAGGAATAACTACGCTATTACATAAAAAAACTGGACTTTGATTTGAGTCATTTGAGGTTGTGTTTCTAATTTTTTTTATAATTTCTACAAGAAAGGAAGTACCGCTAATAGTAGGCGATTCGTGTTTCTAGCCCTGTGTTCAATTCCATAAGGCTTCGTATGGATTTGAATAAAATTAGAAACAAGCAACACGAGTTTGCTAAAATTTTTTGAATGATTTATACGTTGGGTTTTTTTCTGGCATTTCAATATTCAGCATTTAATTTTTGCTTGTATTAAACGAACGTGAGTTGTTGGATCAAATACGGTGGAAATGAGTATTAAAATGTGTCCATATTTCACTATTTTGTAAAACTAAAATAATTTACATTTAAATTAAACTTACCAAATAATTTTTTTTAGAAATCTGAATTAGTTTTACAATAAAAGCTATAATGGCTTGACAATACTTTTTTTTTCTAATTTTTGCTAAGCTAATTTGAAAAAAAGACTAAATTAGCTGTTGATATAGATATAAATTAAAGTAGAATTTAAAAATTCTAAACAAAAATATAGTTAGAACAGATTAAAACAAAGTTTTATGGCAGTACTTTGCCCGTGAGCTGGTTGCCTTACAATGACAAAGCGACACGAATCATTCGCTGACGACTGGTTTCCGTCGTCAACGACCACTTTCAGTCGCTGAATTGTGTTATGAGACACCAAATTTGTGGGGCAATACTTCAACTAGCCGTTCTTCAAGCTGCAACGTAAGACAACCACACGTATTTTGTAAGTATTTCCCGATGTGTCTGGATTATTACGCGGATCATGGGTAGGTTTGACGATCGTATAATTTTTTTTTATTCCAGAGTATTGTTTTGATTCCTTTTTAGATCGTTTTGACAACCACGTTTATTAATATAGAAACCAGCAAGCTCTTTAACAATTTCAAAATTCAAGTTAATTGCGATTAACTCTTGATATCCATCTACAAACAATGGCACATTTTAGAGGGTTTGTGTTCAATAATGAGGCATTTCTTTACTAATTAGATTGATCACAATTATTTTGTTTGTATATTTTGATACAAGCGTTCTATGGCTTGGAAAACTATGGAACGCATGGCGATATGGTTTTAATGTAAACAAGGGTTTTTGTAATGAGCCCTTGAGCGCCACAGGTAGATCATGTGATCTGGAGAAAAAAGAGAACTTGAGCGTTCTATAGGGGGGGGGCAATAAAACGCATAGAATCAGAAATAGAGAACAGGGACACTAATCGATTCGTTAATTGAATTTTTGTAATTAATTAAACTGTCCTGTTTCAACTGAAAATTAAAGTTAATAAACTAAAAATTGAATTGACTTGAGTTAGTTCGGGTTAATAGTCATTAATTGAGTCAGTAAGTCCCTTTTAGTAGGCCCCTATTAGGTTCAGCGTTTCCGGCATATGAAACCGATCTCTGACCGGGTAGGCTGAGACGGTTAGTTCAAGTAATCGGGAAGATTTTGAATAGTTCGTAATAAGGGAAAAGGTTTCCTCACTAGACGTCAGTATTAAACTAGAGCAATATTTTTTTATACTTCATTTTTGCAACTATTCTAAAGAGCTGAAGAGGAATGTAAAATAGGACCCTGCAGGGCAAATATCCAACACCTCTGCATACTGGGGGTGACGCTACCATTTGATAACTATTTGAGCTGCTGTGTCTAGTTGCAATACCCTCCTCACATCATACAATGCATAATGCAAGACTCAGGCTCCCAGTAATCTCTGTTTTCATCGTACATTCCAACTACTTTTTTGTTGGGCATCTTAATAACCACAAATGTCGAGCTTTAACTTATGTGACTTAATTAATTTAATTTCCCTTCAAAAAAAATTGCACATTCAAAAATATTTCTAGGAAGCCGTTTTCATGGACGTAATATGTTACTTTCTGCACCGGTTAGATGGAGGCTATAAATTACAACAAGAATCAACCTATTATGGTCATGCGATTCTACTTTATAAGGAAATCCTCGGACGCCTGGGATAACAGGTATTTCTACAAATGAATGAATGTAAGTTTTCTGAATGAATCTGAATGTCATAAAAAAACTGTAAGACCTTTTTGATTGCGAACAGACATTATTATATCAGAATCATGGAGATAAAAAAATACGAAAAAAAGGAAANTAAAAAAAGACGAAAAAAAGGAAAGCTGTTTAGAACAAGAAGCAAGCAATTATGATTTTAAGAAGCATACTTTCATGAAGACTTTGCTTTTCACTTACCCAGATATACTACATTGAAATCTATTTCTATAAACCCAATGTGGAATTTAAGCTTACAGTTTGAATTTACGATGTGCTAACGTTGCTAGGATTAACAACACCAAATCAACGTAAAATTTGATGAAGAATATTATTACGATGCCAATTCACTCAGAAACTGTACTAGTCCTGTTGCCAATCCTAAATCACTCTCGACAAGCTAACTATGACCCAATGACTTTAAAATATTATCAAAGAAACACATCAAGCCGTGGAAACGGTCAATGTCAATTTGACATTGTCAAAGTAATACAAGGTATGTTCACTCAGACTCAGAATGTTGGCCAGGATGTCATTTTTTTGCCATTTTTATCAGTGCATCCAATTGTTTTCTGAAACAAAAAACCGCATATATAACAATCATTTTTCTTTTGCAATTGCCTACCGCAAGTGGCCATAATTTTCTTACTGCATTGACCGAATTCTGATAATTTCATGTATTTGTAAGTTTGGGAAAGATTAGTTGAACCCAAATAATATCTAATTTACAATGCACCATTTTAATATCAATATGAAGCGAAATTATCGTATATGCAGCTGGAAATATTGCAAAGGTTGCACAATTCAGCAAACGGTCATATATGAATTTAAATTGTACGCACCATATTAGTTAAGTAAGTTAATAATTTTCATTTTTCAAGACATCAGAAAAAAAGTAAAGCAATGAGAAATTATGTAGCGGAAATAAGCGGCTACGTAAAGTAAATGCAATAATGAGAGCCTTAATTCGGTACAATTTGGAGCCCTTTAATTAATAGATAGCGCAAAGGAATGAAAAATGAATGAATGAACCAGTGACGCTTATGTGTCACTTATGTTAATTAAAGGGTTAATTAAGAGACACGTGGCGAGTATTGCCACAACTACTTAACCTATTCATTTGTAACGCAGTTCATTTATTCAAACTTAATTATAATATAAAATTATTTAGTATTAAAAAAATAATGTGGTAATTTACATGTTGAACAAATTGCCTGATCAATCAAAAATCACATGAGTTGAGCTAATTTACCTGCGGTGCCTCTTCAACAAGCCACAGTTGAGTTTGTATGAAAAAATATATTATTACCAGCCAAGAAAGCACACTGAAATGGAAAATTTATACAAAACGGACATAGAAATGAAAACTCCGTATTATTATACTATCCGTAATCCGTTCCTAATTCAAGGGATTAGTGTTGGTTAACCATGCCATTTTTTGCGTAATACGGAAAGATCGGAATTTGAACAAAAATTGAATACAACAAAATGGAGAAATATATACCATACGTTTAAACTAAAAAGAACATATTTGTAAGAATTATTTGTGTTTGAAGTAGTGTTACTTCAATTAACAGGCAAATAAACATGTCGCTGAATATTGGATTTCTGTAAAAAAAAAATCAAATAAGATTTAAGAAACAAATTAAAAAGCAGTGACTTTTGTTATTGGGCTTGGAATAAGTGAACTCAAACAATAGACATCAGATTTAGTTCCAATTTATTTTCGGTAAAAAGTTGCTTCACAATTTTCTACTACATAAATTCTACCATTGAAGCCGCAATACCAGTAGATGGTTTTTTTGTTTTCTATTGTTGCTGGGGATATGTTTTCTTTCCGCTCGTGCAGGTTCTTCAGGATTGTCTTGCTGGACAGACCTGAGGTTTCTCTTGATGTGGTACTGGACATACCTGAGGCTTCTCTTGATGTGGTACTGGACATACCTGAGGTTTCTCTTGATGTGGTACTGGACATACCTGAGGCTTCTCTTGATTTGGTACTGGACAAACCTGAGGCTTTTGTTGAGGAGCTCCTGGGCAAACTTGTAAATTTGCGCAACAAGATTTATTTGCGGCCATTTTATTTGACTTGACTTCAAACGAGCAGGACAACTTGAACGTTTTCGCTTGAATACCACTATGTCACGTTTATATAAAAGAATTATCTGTAAGTGTGGTTTCATAGACTATTAGCCCAGTTTATCATTATCTTAATTAGTCTTTCTTAAACTTTAGTTTGGATTCTCTATACGGAACCAGCAAATCCTTCATATCTTCTCCGGAAATGGGGTTGGTGGATGCAAAGAATTCTTGCGGTTTAACACAATTGCAATTGCAATGATTTTCACAATAAATTCTTTTTTTTATAATGATAACCAGGTTAGGGTACATCAATGTGGTAGACATTGTGGTTGACTTATTGTCATGTCAACATTTTAGTAATTGGAGCTACTTTTACAAATATTTTTTAAAACATTCCCATTTACAAATTTGAAATTGTGCAATATGAATGAGTTTGAGATTTAGTGGATGCATAAACAATATGACAAAAATTCAACGTCCAGTTTACATTGGCATTTTCTTGAAACTCTCTCTAAATGGCTATACTGATGATAGGTTGTATACAAATTATGTTCTTGCACTTAAATCAAATTTTATTAGCTTTAAGCATTGTTGTACTGAAAATGAAAACAAATAATTTTTGATATATCTACAGTAATAATAGTATTAGATTCATCTGAATTACATATTTTTCAATAACTGCACGTTTTGCGTTATACAAATAAAACAATTTTTTTTATAAACTCATTAAATCGAAATGTTAAATAAAATAAAATAAACTTATTCGATTCAAGTTTCGAATAATGTTTTTGAAATAAGGCAACATGCTTCAAATTAGAGTTCACAAATTTAAGTGGTTAAATAAAAATAACACAACTCTTACAGAAAACATGAGCTTTCTAGTTTTGTGATGATGTATGTCTACATTTCCAATTAGGCTAATATAATTAGTAGAGACTAAGTAATCTGCCAGTGTAGATAATACGGTATTTGCAAATTGAGTGAATTGTTTGTAAATGATTGCTGTCTTCGGCATAGTATGACGACCATTCACCATGAGTTTTCAATCGAAGGCAAATTAGTGCGGATACGCGGCCTGATTAATAATTAAACATTTTCAAAAAAATTACAGGAGCATATATGTTACTATACAATAATCATCAAATATATCAAGTGATTTAAAGTTGTGTATGCATACTTGTCGTATTGAGTGTCGAAATTAGTTTTTTCGATTGCAGAATCCTCTGACTTTGACGAAGTCGCCTCGTACTCTTTAGGAGAGGGTAGTTCCATCTCAGCCAATTCTTCTGCAACGTCACGTTTTCGATACCACCAGTACTCGAAAATAAGTGTGAAGCAAGCCATCACGATTCCAACAAAGATGACAATGAAGACACCACCTAAATTTATTAAAAACATCCTTTTTTTTTTATAAATGAGCTATTTGTTACAATATTTGTTACATAACTTCTAATAATAATGTTTCTTAGAAGGCACAACAAATAATTTAAACAGTTTGCACCAAACTGAAATACAAGAATTTGAAACTTTAACTCTCATTTGAGAGATTGTTGATAATTTCAGAGTATTTTTTCACAGAATTCAACATTATAGAGCATTTTGGAACTACAATTCTGCTCCAAAACTGCATAACTTCTTAAAATAAGCGATGAAGTTAAAACTGTTACCAATGTTGTGAATGCTGATTCCGTCAGACTGGTTATCATCTTTCTCACATCTGACTCTAACGTTGTCATCATTCCAGAAGTCTTCTTTCAATTTTTCCAAAGAGCGCTGATTCAGCAGTTTCAAAATTCTGAAAAATTCATTTGTTTGCATTGCAAGGAATGCATTTTAACAAGAAAAACGTTTCTGTATACTTCAAACAATTACTCGGTGTTTGTTATAATAGTAACAATGCAGAAGAATTTCATTTATTTACATGTCCCTTGTTTCCCATTTTTCTAAATAGAAATCGACCTTTTTCATCAACTCGACACTTAAAATTTTGATGGAGCAACAAGAAAAACGATTATAAAATTCTCCAGCAAAAAATCAAGGATCCGAAAACAGGTTTCGCTTAATTAAACATCACACAACAAAACCCGACTATTTTTTACACGTATAATTTGGTGCTCTGACAACATAAAACAATATTCCTGAGTACCCACCAATTAACCAAAGAGACTTAATCCTCACAAATTTTTCAAATGATCTTACACATGTGAAATTGATTCCTTGAGTGGAGATCCTTTTTGAACTGCAATGGCGTAAGGTTTCCTTGAGAACTCTTCTCCCTTCTGGTCAAAGTCGCAACTGATTGTAGTCTGCCACTTGACGTTGGTAGCCTCGTCTGCGTTTGATTGTGATTGAACAGAAGTGATTGAAATGCTATTGATTGATTGATTGCTTCGTAAGCATAAATTTTTGTGTATTTTGTTATTCTCACCAAGAAAGGCAAACCCGTCCTCTTCTTTTGCAGTGTCGTTTGGCTTTACCGCCCTAACTCGCTCGACAGCTTCCGTGAAGTTGGTCGGCGGATTATTCTCTTTCATGGCTTGATACATTTTTGTGTATTTGTCGCTGACAGGGTAGTCCCATACAGCAAGCTGAGCCTTCTCGTATTCAGTTATGCTGTCATTTAAGCTCATGTCTTTCCAAATCCTACATTAAAACAGTACAATATGAAGCAGAATCAAAATCCGATGTTCACAGCACAAACGAAATGCAATAGGATGTTTTTGGCATTATTTGTTAGGGAATTGCTGCGGAATTAACCACATAACTTCATGCTTCATTCCCACGATATCATAATTTTCATTCTGCTTATGAACCCACCCTAGCCAAATTATCATCGCTAAATAATACTCACATCTAGTAAATAGGTAGATAGTTTTTCATACAAGCTGATAGGTTTATATTTGTTTCTTACTCATAAAAACGTCGCTCAATTTTTGACATGCGGTCAAAATATATCCATGCCGA
The DNA here is from genome assembly GCA_021029175.1 of Bilobella aurantiaca. Classification (NCBI taxonomy): domain Eukaryota; kingdom Metazoa; phylum Arthropoda; class Collembola; order Poduromorpha; family Neanuridae; genus Bilobella; species Bilobella aurantiaca. The sequence continues at coordinate 8,169 of VYYI01001381.1, forward strand.
GCTGCCCACCATTGGTGCATACTGTACTTTGTATTGCTTTGCCAAATCCTCAAGAGATTCAATCGGGGCATCGAGGCGAGAAACGGTCAGAAATGCAGCTAAGTTTGCTGTGTAGGAGGCAATAATAATGAATCCAAAGAGCCACCACGTAGCTGCAACAAGTCTTCCTGACAGATTCTACGGGGCATCGAGGCGAGAAACGGTCAGAAATGCAGCTAAGTTTGCTGTGTAGGAGGCAATAATAATGAATCCAAAGAGCCACCATGTAGCTGCAACAAGTCTTCCTGACAGGTTCTTTGGTGCCTCACCGCCACCCTAAAATTGTAATGGTATTATCATTAATGCAATTCTTGTTTGTTTCAAACTATTATACATTATTGTAAAGTGCGTTTTTAAACATTAACAGCTTGACTTTGGACTTCTAGAAATTCTAAGGTGTGTGTTACCTGTGGAGTCAGAGAAGTCATACAGAACCACAAGCATTCCTTCAAAGTAAACTCCCGCTTCTCCTCGTCGTCTTCAAATTTTTCGCGATTGTTTTGATAGCTGTAGGGACTCCAGCGGTCAAAGAACCATAAAAGGAAACTTAAACAAAAAATAATATTTATTCTCAATGTACTTTTTTATATAATTAACTCCGTGTAAATCTATAAATCAAATCCATCAAGCTAACTAGTTTACAATGACTTCCGCTATAAATAAATTGAACAGAAATACTTGAGTTGTGAATTTTATTATTAATTAATACTAGTAACTGCCATATTAACCTGTTTATAACACTTTTTTTGTCTGAATTGGCGCGAACATTGCCCTCACTTGTAAAAAAATAACATAAAATTTATACCTCGTCAAGAAGTAAGAACCCAGGATGCACATCCAAACGTCGTTTTCAAGAACCGTTAAAAATTTGAAGAGTGATGTAGGGACTTTCGGTTTTTTCATCAATATTGAAATCCCCACTAAATCGTAGTAAGGCACCGTAAAGTCAATTGCACTTTCCCGTTCAGCCATTACGGACATTGCTCCAAGGGCGATATCAGCTTCCTAAACAAGTAAGAGTGAGTTGCCTTAAACGATTTTAAAATTGAACGCTTCGCTAAGAATACATCGAAGCCTAAAACATGACGATGAAACACAAAAACATCATACTTTCCAATTTTTTCATGTTGTTTGCAACAGCTAAATGTTAACTTTATGGAAAAGATAATTGATGCCTTTTTGCAAAAGCCTGCCAGCTCAAATTGCAGTAAACAGTTTATGATCATACGGGAAGACATTCTACCAACAAGGAACAGTAAGTTGCAATTATAACTAGTCTTAAAACTAAAAAAGCATTAAAAGCTTCCCACTTTAATACAACAAAATGTTTAGTTAAGAGATTTGTTTGTATACAAATGTATTGAGAGTAGCAGCCATTATTAAGCTTAGCTGACCATATGATTGATTTCCTCGGAATTTATATGTGTATTAGGATATTTGAAGACTCTGTTTCAAGTTAGGATAGAAGCTGCTACAATTTCAAAAATTGAATAAAATTGTTTCATCAAATTATGCCTCCTAAATGTTATGCATCGCATTACTACAAAATAGGAGTTATACTAAAATGTTTGAAATAAAATCTTTGGGAAACAAAATATAAATTTTCAAACAATGCACTCAACCTCACCTTGTTGACAAGTTCGCGAACCATGCCATTCCAATCGTGAGGGTAGGTTAGGTTCATGTAGCCATACCCATCTTTCACTTCTCGAATTGTGTAGCTGAATTTCAAGTCATTTACAATGTACTTAAGCAACTCAATGCAGTAGCCCTTAAAACAGTTATTGTATTTGTTTGTTTTGTTGTCCGTGGAGCAGTTTTCGATCCTCATTACAAAGGGAGGTTGCTGGTTTGGAAATATAGGTTACATTAAATGAAGTTATCATTTGACAGTAGAATTTCAATGCTAAAAGTAAGTATCAAATGAATTACCACATGAGTCACAATGCGAAAGACAGTTAGAGCCTTGTGTGACTCCAAGTCTTTTCCTGCATCAAATGTAACAAGCTCCTTCTCCGTGAAGCCTGCCTTCCATTTCCCAATGTGTACTACTTTTGGGTCATTTTCGTGTGCCTTGTAGGAAAGGTGCTTGATTTCCACATTAAACTGTGGATAATTTTTACCCGTTTTCCCTTCAAGGTGAAAAGGAATGCCATTGTCCTTGCTCGTTTTGTTGAATTCGGAGATCAAATCTAGGCTGAGCTTGCCTCTCGGTTTGACTTTGTATTCCTTTGGATCAAAATCACATAGATTGTTCTTCGTGTTCATCTTATAGGTACCGTCTTTCTTCATATTACTGAAAATTTTAAATTTCAAAAGTAGTTTATATAGTGAAAACAAGCAGTTTTAAACATGGCATAAGTTGGAATGTAAATTCTGACATTCATAGTTTAGTAGGTCCGAATACTATGTATTCAAGCTTCAAATAATCTGAGTAATACCAAAACCGTCACAAGATTGAATATAGAATTTATCTGTAATTTTTTCAAAAGAATACCACACAAAAAGGATCTTCAAAAACAAAGGATTTGCCAACTTAATATTAAAATTTTGTCCTATAAGTTGTGGGTTGTTATCAAACTTTCAAATCGCGCTGTTTGAGTTCAAACTCTATTTCAAACAAAAGCATAAATTTTGCCTAATGACATCTCCTCGATGCAGAGAAAATTAAGAATTACAAAAAATTTGTTGAAAACGAAAATATTTTAAAAGTAATAAAAATAAATAAACGCGGTTTTAAAAAATACGAGTCACTGAAAATATTTTAAGTTTATCTAGAAGGCAGATTTCTGAATTTTCGAGTTCGGCAAGAAAGAAGAATAGGGTAATTGAATGAAGTGAAATTTTGCACAAATAGTACAATAATACAGAGAGGATATTGGAAGCTTTATTAACAAGAGAAAATTAACTTGAAACATTACCCAACTGCTAGGATAGCATCAATAGCAACGTCGAAATAGAACATTTGAGTTAATGTCACGTCCTTCGTATCCAACGATTTCTTCAAAAACATTTTTCTAGCATTTTTGTCAGGAATTGCTTCAGGAATTAAATGCACCAGAGTAACATCCATATCGCATTTTGTACAAGATGGATACTTGGTTTGTCCAGTTACCTTAAAACAAGCGTTTCATGTTTTTCAGCTTTAGTTCAAGTGAAATAATTCAATTGAATTCACATTTAGCATTTTATTTATGATATAGTATAAGAAGATTTTAGATTATAAAATCAAATTTTATTGAATACAGGTAACAGGAATCCTTATGCATATGATTTACCAGTGTCATTGAAAACCAGGCAAATTCGTCGCTGAAGTACGGTCCGCTCTTAGCTTTTGGGTTGCTTGCTTTCCATAAAACATCTGATATCTGATCATTGGTTCCGGCAATGTAAAAGTTGACAATGTCCTGATGAACCAGCCTGTTGATTTGCGCAGACAAACTTCCGTTGTTGACGTCTTCAGGTTTCGTCAAAAGGTGCCTCACTGGCAGGTTCTGAAGGAGCGACTTGTACTTGTGATACATTTCTACAAGTCATAAACGATACAATATACAAGTTATGTGAATCAAAAAATACGTATGATTTTTATTTGTACCGTATTCTTCCTCGTCGAACAAAACTACGGCACTCGTCATATCCTGCTTGTCCGACATTGATCGCACAATTTGAATCATCACATCGGCTGGCGGAGAAATTTGAATTAAGTATTTCTGCTGAGCATCGTCCAAATTTCTCCATTCCCTGTATAAAAAAAAACATAACACAACTAGTTTCAAATGATTGTAAAAATTTTGTATTGAATGCTTCAAAAATCGTAACAATTTCGATTTCTATTGTACATCATCCTTTAGTTATATTTTTTTTTTAGATTTTAGAACCAATAATGTCTAATCGAGTAATTTAATATTGGCGTGTATCAGTTGGCATAGAGCTTCTTAGCGAGCATACTGCAATTTACTAAATACTGAATTGTAAAATAGAAATAATTACTGCCTAATTTCTGCATTAACGTAAAATACTTGAGGTTTACTGTTAAGACTGCTTTCATTTTTGTTTAAATACCTGACATCGTGTTCTTGTCCAAATGTTGCAGCTATTGTTGGCATGTTTACTGCAGCCAGCACAACTTTTACACCTTCAGAGGGGACAGAAATTCTCGTAAAGTCAATGGCAATATCCGGTGGATCGTCACTTTCCATGGCGTCATTATATTCCTCGCAAACTGATATTAAAGAATTAGATTTTTTAGATTGTAATATTTTCGGGCAGTTGTAATTTCATTTGAAAAAATTACAGTCGGATGTAATGTTGACAGAGTCTTCGTAATTTTCAGCATTGAAATAATGTACTTTTCCAATTTTTATTTTACTCGATGATTCAAAAAATTTCAACGCAGCTTTGAATAAATCTTTTGGCTTCTGTCCCTGAAAAATGAAAACTACCAAAAGATTTAGATTAGGTAACATATATATATACTTTGTTGGATTGACGAGATAACAACCATACACAACGAGGAATAGTTGGTTAAAGTTGGATAACTACATTTTGCAACAAACAAAACTATTCACACTATTAATATAATATTAGTACAATAGTCAAATAATTATTCAGTCTATATTGGGCAGTGTGTTTTAGATTGTCACGCAAGTAGCAAAAAAATTTCATTTATTTTTAATTCGTAATTTTTAATGCCAACTGCCTTTTGGCTTAGTTGCAATGCAATAGAAACTGTTTTGGATACCAAACTACAAGGATTGTGATTAAAGACTTTGAGTATGAGATGAAGTAAAATATTCCAATTATGGTCATATTTGGGGTAAGTGGTTTAAGGTACGTGTAGAATTATTAATAAGACGCCAAAAATTAAAATATATGGTCATAGTGGCTGTATTATACGTTGATGCCGTGCTGAAAAAACAGTACTACGTACCGCACTTAACCCGAAAACCTAAACAGTCAGATTTGTTTCATGTTCAAAAAATGAAAATATAGTTGATGGGTTGATTCAAACAATTCAGATAAAGTAAATTTGTACAAATCCTTGTTTGATATATTAAAACCTTGCAATTTCTAATATGTGAGTGTCCGGTATATGCGCAATACATCATTTTAAAAACCGTAAAAAAATTTCTTAGGATTAAAGTTACATGAAAGTCCATTCAAAAGGGTAGTGGAATAACATGATGTTTTCAATATTTATTTCAGTAAATTGTAAACTGAGTCCTAAAAATGTGCTGAACCTGACTCAACATTTATTTTGCCAATTCGAGGGAACAGCTCAAACTTATTACAAATATAAGCCAAAATGTAAAAAAAAATGGCCTAAAATACTTAATTAAAATCGGGTGAATAGATCAGGAAATTTTGCGCAATGTCAAAATTTTTATAGCTGTATATCCCTTTGCGTAATAAAAAGTTCGTGATTTGCGTTCTATTCACATGAAATGATCTCAAACTACACCAGAAGAAAACATCCAATTCATGCCGAAGGCTTAAAAATGTTCTCCGAGAAAAGGTAGTCCTCTGCTACCAATAAGATATTTTCTATGTAGGATCTTCTGCTTGTAATTGTTCGTAGAATATTATTTTTACCTACTCCTATTACGACTTGATTATTCCAGTCTGTAGGACTTATATTTAGGCAGTTTTTTCTATTACTCACAAACGTATCCTAATGTGTGGTATAATTTGTACAGCACTCAAGACTTTCTCGACATACGTATTACTATTTGGACGCAAGTATATCTTCTTTATTAAAATATCTTATTTTTAAGAAAATTTATTAAAACTCCAACAAGGGCGAGTATTGACTTTGGTAAATAAACAACCAAAATTTTGCAAAATTAAAACAAATTCCAATTAATATATTTGTTATTGTTTACATATAACCACACAACTAGTACGAGGTTTACTTACGTATGTTGACGGTGGTGTCAGGTTTAGCGCCATAAGCTGGTTCAAAGCTGAAAACAAACATTGGCACCAGTATAGTTCCAAAAAATTTAATCAAATCCATCTTCAACCAATCGCTTCACACGTATAAGCTCAGAATTATTCAAAGCGAAGTTGAAACTATTCATTGTCGTGTCACATTTTAGGTAAATTTAATTCCGCCCATTACTCTTTTTTATTAGGCAAATTCGATTTTAATAAATAAAAGGGAGAATTTTGTCAGGAACTCGCGTGTAAGGCATTTTAATACAATAAGAAGCCTTTATAAAGTCAATTATATATTATTGAAAAGACTATTTTGCATAATTGTATTTCGTATGAACCATTGCTCTAAATTTCTGCAAATAATAATACTAAGTATTTTGAAGATTCAAATGTTTTAATTTTTGGTGAAATAAAAGTATTTTACATGTAATAGGGTCCGTACTTACAAATTAAATATTATTTAGAAATAAAAATAAAATTTTATTCATATTTGAAAAAGTATTGTAACACAGAAGGCTCAAAATTCAACAAACTAGAAGTTTCCTGCAAAAACATTTTTTTGATAAAATGTCTTCTATACAAAATTTCATACTTGTCATTCCAAGAGTCCTATTTTTCAAAATATGAGCGTTAGTAATTAATTATTTGAGGATCAGAGGCAAATTACTTGTTTTGTTGAAATGCGGAAAGAACGGAATCCAAATCTCGGGTATCGAAATTCAAGAGTGGCTACGTTCTCGAATAAAAAGATCCCCACCGGAGAATGCCAAATTTTAACGGATAATTAAACCCATGGTTTGTGCATAACTCTAGGTTTCGTAATCCTTGTTTTTAACTCTTCCTTGTGAAAAGCGGAGAATACCACTTTTATGAAGAATTTATGAATTCGTTTGTGAAGAAAATAATTTTAAGACATTTTACGCATGTCTGGAATATCAAAATCATTCCTATTTAATTAATTAATTCAAATTTGATTTTTTCGTTATGACAAATCCATATTTCTCATCAAGTGATCCAAATTATTGATTCTTTTAATAAAGATTTTTAAATATGTTAGCAAAAGAAGCGGTAAAGGGAAATCTAGCCCCGCTACAAATAAATTTTCACAAGTAATAAGTTATTTTCAATAATTTTAATTTTACTCACTTATTTTAATATCTGGCAAGACCTTTAAAATTACAATTTTTTGTTACGCCAATAGTAATAAAGTAGAAATTTCATTGATGTGAAGAAACCTATTTGGATAAAAATTCAAAAGTTACAGCACCAAAGAAATAACTTTGTTTGTGTGGTAGATAGTTTCATCGTGTTCACAACGGTTCCCAAATTGTGCAGAATTCTATTTAACAATTTTCGTTAAGAATGCACTTTTGACATGCACCCACATACAACAATCATTTGACCCGGACATGACAGGTGTGGTCCGATTTGGGTCTTATTCAATTTCAGCATTAGTATTGCTGATTCAATAAATTTTCTATACAAAATTATGTCATGATCTGGCATATTTGATTTATAGATGGTCAAAAGCCCACATTTCCATCTAAGTCACAAAATATTTGACTTGATTTTTGATCTCCAAGGGCATGACTCTCGAACTTTGTGTTCACATTGTCCCAAAGGTGATGTGTGCCAAATTCGTGGATGCTGTGGCATGTCGGGGTACATGAGCTTGGCTCGGGCTAAACAATAACTATGAATGTATCTTGATTTTTATATTTTATTCAATCAAATACAATCTTATAAGAACATCGTAATTTAATTATTAAATATTAATATTGATATAGAAATTACCTGTATCCCTGCTAAAAGTTGTTTTGAACTCTCTAAATGACCATTTTTTAATGATCCAAGGATGGAATGGTAGTTTTAATTGATTCAGCAGTAAGAGGCAACCCGAAATTTAACAATTCCATTTCAAAATAAAATCATTGAAGCCCTTTTTGTTAGTTTTCATAGTGTACATCCAATCCTATTGCGTACAAATTACAATTAACGATAAACTCGAACTTATTCTACACATCATTGCTACTCATGATTTGGTACAAGCTAAGCAACACTGTTGCACAAGACAAACACGTATTTAAGTTGAATTAATTTCGCTTCAGTAACACCAATTCATGAGGATTTGGGCTCAGGACAATGGTCGCCCTAGGTGTTAGACTCGGTTTGGGCATTTTTGGGTCCAAAGTTACTCTAAATGTTTGAAGTATACTGCAAGGAGTTTTAGAAATATTAATGGTGATAACGTATCAATTTTTAGTAAATTTCAGCAATCAGGTCAAATAGGTATTTGATACTTGCCTGGTTGTGAACAGGAATAATTCTTCTCTGGCTAATTTTTCTCCTGAAACAAGTTTGCAATAATATTTTAAGTAGTACTAAATACGTGAAATAGTAAGTTGAATCTTAATAAATAATTTTACAAGCATCTAATACCAAGGCATATTCGTTTTCCATAAGAAAAAGGAATAAAGGCATCATGAGCCTTATTAGCCGTTCCATCAGGTAGGATAAATCTTTCCGGTCTAAAAATTTCAGGGTCCCCCCAGATCCCTTCATTGTGCAGAACGGCGTACAAGTTCGGAGTAAACACAGTGTCCTTTTGAATTGTGTACCCTGCCACTTTTACGTCCTCCATGGTGTTTCGCATCACGGACAACGGTAAAAGGGTGACAAATCGAAGGGTCTCCATAATAACACACTCAGCAAAAGGCATCGACTGTCGGTCCGCTAACCCTGGTAATCTTGAAGGCCCAACAACAAAATCGATTTCCTTCTGTAATTTGTCTTGTAAGTCAGTATGCACAGCCATCAGCAAGAAAATCCAGGAAAGAGCAGTACTAGTCTATAAACAAAGGTATTAAGTTACTTTAAGAAAAGTAGTATTCAAATAATTCAATTTATTATACAAGTTTTATTTTTTGAATATACTTGCACGCTACCCGGACTATCTGCATAGCTTTTTTTTACACAAAATATCAGATGATTTGTTATTCTGATCAATAAATTTTTGATATCGCATAACTAATTCTCATACTAATTTGTATTGAAAGTAAGCCAATTCATAGGAGACAATATTACAACTTAACATTTTTATGGCTTACTGTTTCAGTTCCAGCCATGAATAAGTCTTCAAGAGATTTGATTACGCTTGCTTCTAAAATTTATAGAAACAAATAATTATACTCTAAATAACTTAAGTTAATTAACTTAATTAATGAGGTAAGACTTTAACTAACTCGATGTTTTCCACGGGATTTAAAAACCTTACTTCCTTCTTCATTGTAAAATGAAGACTTGGGATCAGTTGTAGCCTCTACTTCTGCAATCATGACATCCAAGAGGTCACGTGGCTCTCCTACAACAATGGTTGCTTTATGCGCATCGTATTCTTCCGTCACAAAACGAGCAACTTCTTTTAATCCATGCATCATAGCATTGAATCCCGACATGTTTGGAAACAATTTGGTGAGAATTGGAAAGAAGAAGGCTAAAGGTGACGCCCCCGAAAAAGCGCTAAGGTTAAAAAATTTTGTTAATTGAGATTGAGTTTGTATTAAAGTTGTTAATGTCTTTTAGGTTACTCACTTATTTATATCTACAATTAGTTTCTGTAGTTTTGGATCACCATGTGACATGCGAGAGCCTGTACAAATTCTCCAAAGGGAGTTGACTACCGCTATAGAAAGTCAAACTATATTAAATTTAATCACGTAAATCTTCAGTTTTGCAGAAACTAACCAATGTTAAATAAACATCGAGTTGTGACCGGCTTTCCAATTGTTTTATGCAAGGTTTCAATTAGTTCAGTTACTTCTTCTTGTATTATTCCCTCCATCGAGCTTTTTCCAAAACCAAAATCGCGTAGATGTCGTAGAGCAAAACGTCTTTGCTCGACCCAATGATTCGATTCACTTAAAACTATCCCTCGTGAATACTTGAAATTGGGACCTTCTCTTGCTTGAAATACGCAAAATTTCGGCCTTCCAAAAAATGCGGAATCATTCAAACATTGTTTCATTAGATTGAGTTCATTGACAACAATGGAGCGATAGGAGGCGTAGTCAACAAAAAAAATTCCACCATATCTGTCTCCCAATTTCATAAAGCTCTTATGGGGCTCGAGACCAATTTGATGCAAATTTCCTATGATTGGCAGAGAAGTGGGTCCTAAAATAATCAGAAATAGAAGCATTAACATTTTTGACGTTTTCCATGTCCCCTAGTCCTTTTTCCCCCATTGGGTGCGCATTTTCCCGTTTACCCCGATTGTCCTTTTCCCAATTTTCGTGAGAAGTCCCGTTACCACTCAAAATTAACTAATTTTTGGAATCCTTCAAGAAATATTTAGTGCTGAGTATCTTGTGTACGTTTTTCGAAACAAGAAAATGCTGTCATATATTTAAAATAAGTTTCTGTGCTTCTTCTGAAATTTTGAAACTAATCTGAATTTCAAAGTGTACTTGTGTGAATTAACGCAAAAAATCAAGTAAACTAAGTATCCAAAACTTTACTCAAGTTCGCGCTTATTGTGAACGTGCTTATGTAGTGCAATCGTAAATGGATCGCATTGTTATGCTTGTGCAATCCGACATTTTAACCTTACCTGGAGGAAATCCCCTTGGCAGACTATTGTTTACAAAATGTAAACACGCTGCAAGTAGAAAAGTAATGCCACTTAAAAGTATTATTATAAACATTTCGGCTCAAACAAAGTTGAAGATTTTTTTTAATATTGAAGAAGTCTATTGAAGAAGTCGTTAGAATCACAAGCTTCAAAGGTTACTGGATGCAGGAAAATTGCAGGATTGCAACCACCAATTCTCTAATCTTTGTTTTCCCAAATTTTTAACTTGATACAAGAGCAAAAAAGCTGGACTTTGGTTTGAGGCATTTGAGGTTGTGATACTACTTGTTTTTTAAAGTTTGAAGGCTATTTATTTGCAATTGTTTAGATAAAAATTGTTGTAAATTTGATGTCCCAGTCTGTACAATATTTCTTTATTTTTAAGAAACCTTGCTGGAATTGAAATAAAAATATTTAGAACAAACTTAGGCTAATTTTTTGCAAGAAAAAAAATTTGTCCTTCAACAATATTTTTCTCAGTTTCCTTCTTGCATCCAGCATATCAGGCTTTATTCAATTTTCGATTCTATTGAATTAACCTAATTTCTTAAGAACGAATAGCAAAATTTATTTCATTTAAGGAAGAAGTAGGATATGATTAACTTAAATATTATTGATTTAAATAATGCAATTCAAACTCGTAAATCTGTATTTCAACAACATAATTTTATTCAACAAAAAAAATGAATCAATTTTGTGAAAAATAATTTGCTTGATTTGAAAAAGGAGCTTATTAGTATCAAATAATTCAACTTGCTACTCACACCTTCACCAATCGTCCACGTTAAACGATTGAGCACATTCTCCATTGGCAGCTCTGAAGGTGCCTGCAGGACAGGGTTTGCCTCCAGATGGACTAATTATGAGTGGTCCAATTGATGACCCGTTTGATTGTCCTTGCGGTTTCTTCAAAGAATTTTCACTATTGTAAGCCAACGTCCTTCCTTGTATATGATGTACAGTACAGAAAAGGACGAGACAAATTACAAGCACGGACTTAGGTAGGTAGGTAGTCATTATATTTGACTAATACCGATAATATAACTAATAAACCGTGGTAAAACGGTCAACCAGTAGCGGAAGTAGGCCAGTTTCAATTGTACAAGACGTTCTAGGTCATCAGGATCATCATTACTTTTT
>VYYI01001382.1:0-19913 GCA_021029175.1 Bilobella aurantiaca
AAACCACGCCCAGAGTAATTCCAGCCACTTTTGCGTTCCTCTGCGTTTGTTTTGTAACCTTCTTGGCCCATACGTCGATCCAAACGCATCTAAACGTATTCCAGAACCAAGGGTTGTCGCAGTTGAGGTCTGTAGATGCTGCTGATGGACGCGCATCGCTCTTCGCTATTGATTCTTCAATGTTTCCAGCCAAAATGTCCGGCGAATTGTTTTGATTCGCTAATTCCTAGAAGCAATGACACTAAACGCTTGAAGACCGTTATAAAAATAGATGACAAATACAGGGTCGGAGGTCATCGCGCCGGAAAGATCGAGGCCATCTAGCAGCGTTGTCGCATAAATTTGTTCCGAATACTCTTTCTCCAATTCAGCGTACATTTCCTCGTAATCCGACGAATCTGAATCGATTCTGCGGATGACTTTTTCTGCACTACAGTGAATCAGCACGATTAAAGCGATTAGACGCCTAATTGCAAACTGCATTGCATTGGAACCTTGCACTTTGCAGCACAAATCAAAGAATCGTCGAAAAACAACCTTTTGTTGTTTAAAAATCGTTGGACTGCAGTCCAACTTGCGCAACTTGGTAACACCACCTCCACGATGTTATTATGTGAGTTCGTTGTTTAACGAAACGGAAATGTAATGTGCTTTGCAAGTAATCGACGATCTTCTTATTTCCAGCGACTATATTTTAGCGAAAATAAGCGCTTTGTTTTGTTAAACACTTTTATCGTAAATTTTATATTCGTGTCAATAGAAGAGGTAAATGCTGTGTTTTGATTTTCTGAAGCGGGAAACGTTTGAATGAATTCTATTAAGGAAGCAGATGATGTGAATGTGAAGTAAAGAGTTGACAGATCCAAGTCATCAGATTTTTGTTGTTTTCAAATTTTCAAATTGGGGATAATTAATTAGTAAGGAAGTCAATTAAAATTTGTGACTAATTAGTAAATTCTAATATAATCCTTATTTTTGACGAGAAACTACGCTCTAGTATATCATAGGTGTTTCTTGAACGTGGTCCTTGTCATGGTCTGGTCTGTTCTGGAAGATAATTGTCGATATCATTCTTCACCTGTTTCATCAATTACTCAAACTACAATTTGTGACCAGTGGTATGGTACTGGTACTGCAACCGTGATTTCAATGTCCCAACAAGCTATGAGGTAATTAATTACTCTAATCAATCGTTTAATCAATGCTTATGATTTGGTTGCGTAATGTGAAAAAAACAGCTACACTGAACAAGATTTTCAATTTCTTAATACGGGACAAAGTGAAGTGAACTAATGCTGAATAAAAATTGCATTTGAACCCTCACCCAATTGGTACGAACATACCTAAGAAATTAAAGATAAAGTTTATTGTCTGTGACAGACAACTGGCAAGACGTTAAAAATTTACTCTGGCATGTATGACCTTCAATTGGTCATCGACCTAAATTAAGCTTGTTTAATCGGATTCGGAATTCCAATTTATGAATAATTGTATGCTTTTTTTTTTGTAGTGATGATGTTGCCTCTGGTCGAAAACGTGTTCGGAGCGGTTCCCCTGCATCTGATGAATGCATCCCACTGTCCAAACGGATTAATTGTTTAACGATCAACGAGCCCGATCTGCTGATGCGCTACCCGTACATGCCTCAAATGGATCATCCTTACTATGAAGACAACAAGAAGCTTTACTTTCTGTACCTTGAAAGAATGGCCCGCAATAACCGTCATCATCCCTACTAGTCCAACAATTATTAATTAAGCGCAGAAACCCTCAATACATTTCGCCCATGTCCGCCAAATTTCGTAACTCTACAACTCGTATTTAAAAATTAGTAGTAACTCAAACTAATTATAAAAGTCTTTTATCAAACTCTCATGAATGAGAAGGAATGTAAATTTGTTTTGACCATTTGACATTTCATTTGAGTGGCAGCGCACTTCAAAATAATTTATTAGCTCTAATCGTATACAATAACAACTACTCACGCTTCTTTAGGAACAAGGAATTAATTGGTCCAACTTCCGCCCTTCCTTGAGTAATTGCAAAACGGCAAAGGGTGGCAAGTGTCGTCAAACTGGGCCAAACGCACACTCTGAGAAGACCTTTAGTAGTTTTCGTAGTGAGAAAGTCCACAAAACTTGTTTCTTTCTCAAGCTTCTCCGTCAGTCGAGTAGGTGGATTCGGCCGATGACATTCGACGTGGATCCCGTGCTTCTACTGTTCGCAACATCGCTTCAATGGAGGCCAATTGTTCCTTTCATCATGAGGACTTTGGGGTCATCCGCTATGTCACCTACGGGGTCATCTTCCCTATTCTCTGTGCCCTCGGCATTCTGGGCAACATTTTCAACCTCGTGGTCCTCAGTCAGAAAAACTATCAAAAAGGATCTGCCTTTGTGTACATGAGGGGTAATTATTCAAGTTTACAAAAAGCACATTATGCGAAGTCATGCAATCAGAAAAAGCCAAGGAAAATTTTTGAGCCATCTTTGCCCTAAATGTTTGTTTTCAAGAAAATAATGCATCTTCTTTTGCTACACTTTCACTTTTCAAACATGTCTTTTTCAACTTTTCGAATTTCACAACTTGGGAATGGTCTAAATGACAGGCCATTTGACATTTCCTAATTTTTAGAAAGGGTTTTTTGAAAGAGTTGGAATTTGAAAAATTTAGATTTTGTGGACTGGAATGACGCCAAGAGAAAGTGGGCGGGAGGGTTTGAACAGTGCTATGGATTATGGGGGCGTGAAATTAAATGGCCATGTACTTGAAGGCGTGGTAGTGGTCCTTCTGAGATTTTTTGGTCATCTCCCGGAGGAAATTCCATTAGGAGCCCATTACCACTTTCTCTTTCAATTACGTAATTCCCAGCTCCAGTTCCTGGATAAGGGGAAACATAAAGCGGAGAAAGTTTCTCTAATGTCCATTTTGGAAATTGTCCAGGACCCAGAAGAGTCCGCGCTCCATGGCCATGTTGATGGCCCCACTTTGTACAGAGCATTTCTTAATAAGGCACTAAAGTGAAAGTGCCCTCAGAGACCTCTAAGCGATTTTAAACATGCATTTCATTTGGTTTCAAATTCCGTTGCCGGCCATTTCTCCTTAGAAAGGAGGTAAAAGTAAACCAAAAAAAATCCAGCTAATCTTTGAATTCTTAATGTAATTCTTTGTTGTTGTTTTTTAAATTTAAATATACCAAAAGCAAAGCAAGGTACACAATTTTACAACTAATTTTGAAATTTTAACAGTTGAAAATCTAATTTAAAAAGTTTGAATCGCTGAAATGAATCCGAGAAACCCGGCCTTTTCGCGGACTCCAGGGATAAGTTCTAGAGCTGTAATAATAGTTGCAACCGGTACTTAAAAAAGGCTCTGTATATTTTTGTTATTGGCCCTATGTAGGTTACTCTGGGGCTTCCCTTGTTGCCCTCTTGGTGGCCATTCCCTTTACATTAAGACTCCACTTTCAGCCGGCCTCAGCATGGACCAATTTCTACCAAGCGTTCTTCCATACGCACCTCGAATTGTATCTCGGCAATTCAGCTCTGGGTAAGCTTAAACGACCAAAATTTATTCAGCCATTGTACTTTCATTGCCCCTAATAAAAGAAGAGCCCTGCGCCGCTAACAGGTCAAAAGCAGCATAATTGTTTGAACAAAACATGTTAGTAAAACTTCCTTTTTTATTTCATGTCAGAGCCTTAACAATTGGTTAAGCAAAGCGCTTTACTTCCACTGAATACGTTCCTTATTTTCCTTTTTACGACCCCGGTTTTACTGCAGGGTGATTCGGAGGGAGGATGAAATGAAAATTTCAAATTGCCAAGCACATTACCACTGTAACTTCCTGTTCTAAAAAAAACTTTGTCTATTTTCCTAAACAAAAAGCAGGGGAATTAGTTACAACAAAGTTTTCCATAATTTCGTAAGTGCTTGTTAGGCCCGAGGGCAGTTTTCCCGACAAACAACTTTTCTAGAGATTTTCTAATAATTCTAGAAAGCTTTTCTAATAAATTCTATTTTTAGGAGTGGGGGTCATGCTCCTCGTGGCGCTGACGCTGGAGCGCTACTTCGCTGTCGTGCATCCCGAAAAAAGTCGCCTCCAGTCCAGCGGCTGGGTCGTGACGGGGATTAGCCTCGGCACAATGGTCATATACCTTCCACACACTTTCAGAGCAGAGGTCAACGAGTGCACCTACCAAGGTACGTTCTGTCACCAAATGTCACCAGACACCATTTTTTGTCTGACTTTTGTGACGTCGTCGGTTGTCCTTTTAATTGATTGGTGTAAATGACACAAGCGAAAGCGAGTGTGCCTCGGAAGATATCCGTTTTATTATCCCAAAACTATCTGCTGCTTTGCTCTGTTAGTTACTGCGTGTGGAGTCGGGGATGAATCCGCAGGGAAATCAGAGAGATTTCACTTTCACTTATTTCACCGCAAAGTGTGAAGCTTTTTCGGGCTGTTTCATTGGTCCAGTACTACTGCCAGTACATGCTGCTGCTGAAGTGCTGTTGCGGTGAAAGTTAAAGTTGGTCACTGGACTGAATAATTTTGTAATTGAATAAGAGCTAATTGGACTCCCTTTCTCAATTAACAAAAGCATTCCTATTGAATTGGAGAAAGCACGTAGGCGCAGTATTTTCCGAGAGCTTCAAAAGCCTCCCATCTCCAGCCAAGCATTTTCTCTCGGAACGGAAATACTTCGTGCTTTGGAAAGCGTTTTGTGTCAGGTAGAAAGACGAAGAGATTTTTTTTGTAAATTTTGAAACCGGAAGTGCAATTATCTTGGACAAATTGCAGCCATTTTCAATTTTCGATTTTTTCAAAAACTCTCAAGTAGAGCCTCAGAAGTAATGCTCTAATGAGCTGCGATGCATTACCAAACCTTAGATACACTTCAAAAGCGTTCCAAAACAGCAAACACTGAGATTTGTGGACAGCGTCAGCGTTTTTAATCAAAAAATCAATTTGAATTTTTTTGGCAAAAATTCAAAAAATTTCTGGATTATTAGTTCGTAGACAAGTAAAAGAGAAAGTCGAACCTTCAACGCTGTTCTCTTGAAACTTTCACTACGAAAGGTGTTCCACTATGATCCGTTTCCCTTTCTCTTCTATAGTTTCCAAATGAAAGATTTTTTTTAAAAAGATTTTTTAGATTTCTAGTCACGAACTCTAGGAAAGTCTCTGTAGATGTAGTGCTAGCGGAAGAAGAAGCGACGGGAAGTGTAAGTTGTGGCTTTAGAAAGCTTTTCCCGTGTTTGAATTGATGTGGAAACGTTACCTATTGCTTGGGGGTGAAAGTGGAGAATGATTTAGAGGAGATACACACAAAGAGGATCAAGGAGATTCTTTGCTTTCTCCTTGTTTAAGCCAAACAAATTCTCCACTTTCTCCCACATCTACTTTCACCACTTACTCAACCCACTTCGAAAGCATTTTTTACTTTTACTTTCTTTTTCAAAAGGAAATCTCGTCCTGTGAAGCATATGAAAGTGTGAAAGCGTAGATGGAAATATGGATTTATTAGGGCCATAAAATAAGTTTAATGGGCAGGAACTACCTCTACATTTACCATTCATAGCCTGTTGACTTCATCACCAAAAACAAACGACGCAGTTCCACAGCCCCTCTCCTGCAAGCAATTCAAAACTTTCCCTATAAAATGTTCCCATTCCGAAAATTTTAACAAGTTCCGAAGTGAAAACGTTTCATCTTCATTTTATTTGCGGAAGCAGTGAAGCAATATTTTTTTGATTAAGTTGAAAATATGTTTGTCCTCCTGGGATTGGTGAAAGCTTCTGCTTTTGGAGTCTTGATTTCTCTTGTGGAAAAAAAGCGATTTTAGTGGTTTCAAATTTTCGGTCAATCAAGTCCTTTGCGAATGAAAACCGTATTTGAAATCCGAAAAATAAATATTTTTTAGAAATTTTACTTTTTTTGAAAAAATGTATTGTTGTGGATTTACGGGGACGTAAATTTTAGGTGAAGGTTTTTTTTTGGCTTTTTGACTGATGAAATTAGGCTTCTCCTTCAATCCGTGTTTCGGTGGAATCTGTCACTGGGCAACACGGTGGAGCCCAATCGGTTCCACATGTTCCACCGCCGCCGTCACCGCTCAGTCCAATTTGTACTTGGATTGTGCCCTGCGGCTCTGGCGGAGTTGCTTGGCCCTGTGAACCGTTGGCTTCCGGACCACAATCAGCGGTATTTGCACAAAATAGAAGGGGCGAAGCCTCTTGTCCAAAAACTTGAGGCATGCAGGGCCCACCGCCGCAGTTGCGATCAAAATGAAAAGAATGGAAATCGTTGCGATAGGTCGTGCGATCGGCGAAGGGAGCATCGCTAAAGGCTCCGCGAACCGTGGGCTTGAGACTCTGAACGCGAATAATCGGCTTGCACCAAAAGTCCCCGCGATAGGTCGACATGCCCTCGAAGGGCGAGCACGAGAATTCAATGTCGTTTGAGCGCTTAAAGGCTTCAGGTCGCCCAAGCTCGCGAGGGCAGTATGGAATGTAATTGGTTCGATAGGTCGTAATTCCGTCCATTTTGGCACAGGACGGGTCGAAATCGGACGCCGGCTTGAGGGACTTGACCCGCTCAGTCTGACCGCCAACGTAGTCATGCTTGTAGGTCGTCAGACCGTCCATCTTGGCACATGAGAAGTCCACGACGGTTGCGGGCTTGAACGACTTGGTACGAAACCCGCATTTGGGGTAGTAGAATTCGCGATACGTTGTGAGTCCGTCCATTTTTGCACACGAGGGATCGATCATCGTCGTTGGTTTGAAAGACTTGACTCGGTCTCCGCATTTTGGGTAGTAAAATTCACGGTACGTTGAAAGTCCGTCCATTTTGGCACAGCTCGGCACGAACTCTACTGCGGGCTTCAGGGACTTGGTCCGCTCTACAAAGATTCCAATTGGGCAGGGCTTTCGGCACTGCGGCGGTGGACACACCGTGCAGCCCGGACGGCAAACCGCCTGAAATCCGGGACGAGCCGACTGAACGCGCGGTTGGGCAAGGTTGAGCTGTGACCCGCGACGGCTCGGGCAACGACTTCCGCGCCGACTCTCTGTTCGGCTCCCGCAGGCACTTTGACAGCGACTCATTTTTCTAAAAAAAAAATGACAAAAAAAAATGAAAAATAGAGAAAAGAGAAAAGGAAAATGACAAATAATTCTGTCAACTCGGCGGCGCAGAATTCCTAAGAAGAAAAGACTAGGTGAAAATAAAAGTTGTCTTCCTGAAGCACATTTCTGCGAAGACAAGGAAGATACTAAAAAGACACTACTTCAGGGAATTTAGTTGAAGAATCCGTCGTCAACAGATTCCTTTAGATATACGAAATAGATGCTCTGAACTGTCAGATGTCCTGGACGCTTTTTTTTCTGCCTATTGTGTATTCTTAAAGAAAAAAGAAAGCGTAAAATTGAAATCTCTAGAGAAAGTCCCTCGTGAAAGCATTTGGAGAAAGTAAGTCTGATTTGTGGTAAAATCGTGTCGAGCTTTGCTTTTCTCTTTTTCAATTTTTCCACTCCCCTCCGGAAAAATCTTTCAATTTCAAAGAAAAAAAGAGAGATACAAATGCAAAGTAAGACAGTTTCAGCGCTTCCGATTTACATAACACGAAAACGACATATGGCAGTCTGTGCATGTCAACTGACGCTGCAGACGCTGACGTTTAATGCCAGCAGCAGCGTATGCCACTGTTCGAAAAAGTCGAAATTCAGAGGAAAAGTGAAGCGATAAATTTGACCACAGTCCTCGAGCCATTCCAGGGCATAAATCTACGCTTTTAGGAACTCACCCGTTTTTAGAAGGGAAAGTTTTTCTCGTCAATGAAATGAAACTTTTTGGTTTTGAGAAATGATGCAAAGTTGGCTGGAAGGCTTCTCTGGGCTTTCACTGACGGAGTACTGTCAATAAGTCATAGAGACAAAATGCTGGCAGTATTCTAGGAAAAGAAGACTTAAAACTTTTGAAATCTAAGTCTTGTTTGTAAACAAAGTTGAGTTATGCGCTGCCCTGGGAACGAACGCCCTTAGGTCAATGAACCATCGAAATTACTTGGAATTGGTGAAAATGGAAGCGAGCGGGAGGATTCAAAGAGCTTGAATTGATTGGAGTGACTATAATTTTAGATTTAATTTGCTAAGGACTTCCGAAGTAATTTGGACCCTGTTTTACGACCCTCATGAAACGTGTAGGACCCTTTCAATTTGGCCGCTTTCTCCATTTCGATTTCTGCTTTCACCCGCTCTGTTCCATATTTCAAGCTAAGGTCTTCTGATCCCTGCGGTCTGTTGGTGGCAGTTGATTCGTAGAGCGTCCAGTGAGTTGGTGGTTTAAAAGCGAGAGAGGCCTTAAGTCCCTCGTTTAAATGAGTTCCCATTGTCTCCTCTGCCACCGGGACGAAAAAGGGCTGGAAGAGAAAAGTCTCTGAGTGAAAGCTGGAAAGTGAAAGTCAGAAGGCATCTTCTGGATGAATGGACGTTTCCGGAAAGAGACGCGTGATGCAGCGGTGGATTCGTTTGACGAACAAAGGGATTTCTTATGATCTCCTTTTCAACTTCCGCACAAATTGAGCTGTATATTCCAGCGTCGTCGAAAAGAAAGTTTTATTGGAAGCGCAGCAGTCCAAGTTCAAGCGTGCGAATATTTTGTTCAATTCGGGACAAAAACGTTTTCTCACTTCGTCGCCCATTTATCGACATTCTTTCTCAGAATTATTCATTTGCTGCGTTCTAGCATGAAAAGGATTTCTGAGAAGGGTTATCATTTTATTAACTTCTTTTATTAATAATTTAATGCTTAATAATTTAGAAAAGTGCTTTATTAAAAATACTATACATCAATTAATTGTAAGTTGTTTTTCTTGAACAATTAAAAATAATCAATATCTAATATACCTATCCATTCCGGTAGTTTTCCTTCAGAAATATGCAGCTTCTAGAGAAATTTGTTCCATATTTGCTGAGATGTAAAACATATAATTTGACGTCCAGGCGTTCCGCTTTCACGTTCGTTCTAGGAATCATGGTTTTTTTTTTGAATTTTTTTTTGACGATGCTTAATTTTTTAAACGAAGTATTTTATTAGCCAGTTGCATGCAGATGCAATGCTTTGTGCAATTCGTGACTTTTTAGTAACTGGATGCCAGCATGAGAGATAATGTCAAATGAATTGTCTTTTCGTGTCAACTTATTCGGTGTCATCGCGTTTTCCGCTTTGCTTCTGCCGTAGCAAAGTCTAAACGAATGTAATATTTCGTTCCGGAAATGCATGCAAGTTCCAGAAAGGACGTTTTAGTTGAAGATATGTTTACAAAGTTTCCGCATTTGTCTCCATGCTGCGAAGTTCAACATCCGGGGTGACGAAGTGGTTGGATCTTCAAGTGAAGAAGGGGCTTGTAGAAGATCCGATAAGATGCTGCTCGATGCTTCCTCAGTTCCCTGAACAGATGTTGTACTTTACGACATCATTTCTTTGGGCGACATTTACCACAGCGACATTATGTACGCGTGTCCCTTCTCTATGACCTCTTAACTCTGCTCTCTGACTTTTATCCCTTTTTATAAGGGACGCTTCTTCAAAGGGAGCTTGAGAAGAGGAGAAAGTGAAATAAACCGTGACAAAACTCAAAAACTTTACAAAAGTAGCACAAGTCGTTTTTTAAAAAATGTCTTCAAAAAAGCTTGGAAATAGATTGGTCCTCCATTTTTTGCTGGACATTTTCCTATTTGAACAAAATGATTGCTCCAATAAAGATGCTTGGATAACTCAATGACCCAATATCGATTCCAAACACAACTCTCTCTGAGAATGATGCTTTCCGGAAAAGCAATTTTTCATTTTTTAGATTTTCTAAACAAACAATATTGTTTAAAAAAAAGGAAATGTAGTTAGAATTGTCAGACTCACAGACAAAGCAGTGTAATGAAGTTAGGTCCCCAAAAATTTAATAACCAGGAGGAAACCATGTGGAGTTCCTTTTCCTCAGCACTGGAGGGCTGAAATCGCTGAATTGAATTCCGGTGTTCTATCCTGTCCTGCTTTCGTGAAGATTCCTGGACACTTTCCCTTTGTTTCCGCTCAGTAAAGTGGAGTCAAAAGGACTTTCACCAAAGAGAAAGTCCTTCGCAGAGTAAAATGGAAAAGCCCACTAAAGTAAGAGAAAGGGAGACAGAGAAGGCCCTTAAGAATCGATTCAATTAAAACTAATTGTTATTATTATTATTTGGGATTTCTGTCAAGCCCAGCCTGCTCCTCCAGACCAATTGTTTATCCTTCCATAAGCGCCGCTGATGAAGAAACTTTTCCTCCATTCTTCACTTAGAATTCTTCAGAAGCGTGTGAAGTGAACTAGAATTTAACTTTCTCCAAATTCACATTCTTCTTGCATAGGATGAGACACTTTCTCCACATTTTTCTGTCCCTTTTGACAAATTCGGAGTCGGAAAATTAGAATTCTTTTCCAGCCTCCGATGATGAAGCTCCTCATTATTCAGATCTGAAAAATGAAAAAAACTGGAGAATTGGGTTGAAAAATGCTGTTATACTGGCAGCATTTGATCCGNGAAAAAAACTGGAGAATTGGGTTGAAAAATGCTGTTATACTGGCAGCATTTGATCCGAGCAGTACATCACTCCTCTTCCTAAAGATACTCTAAAAGAAGGATGCAGTTGATGAGAGACGATTTATGGAAGGATATTTTCTATCTTCCCTTCCAGGGGTCCCAAGGGACTTTGCCTTGCTGCCAGGAGCCCTTTAGTTAAGGCACAAGGACGCTAAACCGAGATATTTTCTTCCGGCTTTTCCCTTATTTTGTGCCCTTTTCCTCTTATTTCGTGACTATTTCCCCTTATTTTGTGCCTTTTTTCTAAACAGAGCCCTTTTTCCTTTGAAATTGAATGCTCTTCCGTCCAATTTCATTGAGGGCTTTCGCTAGAAATAGAAAAGTGAAAGTTGGATCGAATTTGCGCCGAGCGGCGGTTGTGAATGGGATCTTAATGGTCGAGGCAGATGCTGTTCGGATTACTTTCTAATGACTTTCTCATTATTGTCATTTTTTTTCTCTTTTCTAAATCTAGGATTTCAAATGTATCGAGAAATTGGAGCGGACTGAATTTCTAGCGTCAACGTTCTATCGCGTCTACGTTTGGATGCTGGCAGTAGTTTTTCGACTGGGACCAACGCTCCTCCTCGCCTTTCTCAACTTACGGATAATTGCTGCCTATCGAAGAACCTGCAGAAACAGGCGTCGGATGACAGGTGTGGGAGTTCGTTTTTACCAATTAGTTGAAATCGTGATTGAAAAACTTTTTTGAATTGGTTCTCATGCAAATTAGCTTTTGAATCAGCGCTTTCACTTTTGAATCAGCGGTTTTCTTTTTCTGTTCTAGGGAAAGTTAGTCGAGATGAGAAAAAGAAGTATCAGGAGGAATCGAGGATAATGCTGCTCCTTGGCTCAACGTCAGTATTATTCTTCGTCTGCGTTACGCCGATGGTACTGCTCAGCATTCTGATAACGCCGCAGTTACTCAAGTCGGTACATTTTCAGGTAAAGGGCTGTTTCAAAAGATTTTTTTTTTTGAAAATTTCGAAATTTTTAAAAGAATTTTGTGGACATAACTTTAGATTTTCCGGGCGGTTGCCAATTCCCTCGAGGTGACCAACTACTCCATAACGTTCTACATCTACATTCTCTTTTCAAAAGAATTTAGAAGAACGTTTTTGGGCCTCATGAAGAGGCCGCAGAAGAATCAAAAAGTGGGACTGAGACCAACCCCCCGCGGCGGTGAGGCCCGTGATTCAGCGACGCCGTTGACTCCTGGCGGCTCCACGCCGCTGTTGTAATGACCACCGGCAGCATATTAAGTTATAACTCAAAAAATGCTGCTCCAAAAGCAACTCAGAGATCTCATCAGCATTCAACATTCCACGAAGAAGATGAACTTTCTTCTTCTTTTTTCGTTCACTTTTCATCTTCTTACAAGATCTTAAATGAGAAAGTTTCCCTTGTCTTTCCAGAAACAAGATTTTTTTTTGTGTGCTGTTGGCTGGAATCTCATTTCCATAATGTGAACTTTTGATGAATAGGAGACTGGAATAATAAATCTTTAGCTACCATTTTAGATTCCAATGTCGGTAATGCAGCATAATTTTTGAAAACCGTGGTAACTCCGCTGCAGGCAACGTCATGTAAACAAATGACGCTGGAAGCAGCAACATAACAGTAAACAGAAGCAGCACGGTTCGCGAACAAGGAAGGGTGTTATCGAATGTCGATCTGTCTTACATTTTAGTACCTGACAAGAGATCGTCCATTTTTTAAAATTCAAAATTATTCAAAATTCTTGACATGTCGTTGTCAACGACGGCGTTTTCAGATCGCATATTTCCACCAGGTTCGCTCGAATGGCAGCAGCAAGAGCGCCTACGCCGGATTCAGCGCATCCAGCAGCAGCGTGAACATCAGCGTCTCCAGAGCCTCTTTCTGAGAGAAATACGCTTGCAGCAAGCAGAAAATGCCACGAGCTCACCGCGGCTGCTCAACAATAATACAAAACTGTCGTCGTCGGGGTCAGTGGCCCTCAAGAAGACAACTTCAGCGAAGTTGACCACCAATAGGTTCCCATCTGTTAATCCACTCAAAAAATCAAAGTCAAGCGATTCGAAAGCTTCGGCAACTGCTCTAGATGCCAACGCTAGCCTTTCCAAAGTCGAGTCTAAGGTCACGGTGTCCAAGAAATCTAGAAAGGCTATCAAGGCAAAGTCCAAAGCCTCAACGGGGAGGGTTAGCAGGAAGTCGTCTAAAGCGCTTCGGCCCAGCGCTCGCAAAAGTTCCTCCACAACTGCTCGTAAAAGTTCATCGACCACCGCTCGCAAAAGTTCCTCCACCGCTCGCAGAGCTTCTTCGACGAATGCTGGAAAAGAACACGAACAAGCTTGTTCAACTTGTGAAAGCAGTAAATCTGTTGCAAAAGTAGAAACGTCGAAAACAAAGCTCAAGGATACTAAAACGAAGGTCAATGCAAGCGCAAGCAGTGTCAGAGTCAAAGCGAGCGCTACTAAGGACAAAGTCAGCACAACGAAGATTAAGGTCAGCAGCACCAAGGTCAGCGGCAGTAAATCTTTGATGAAAGATTCTGGGTCCAAAGCTGACCAATCCAAAGTCAGCTTTGCTGGTGGGTCAAAGGTCAAAGGGACCGAATCGGGTTTCTATTGTCCCGTGACCACTCCTGTGTCGATTCTAAAAAATCGAAAGAAAATGGACGACCTCTGTAAGACGACGCTGAAGCCAAGTGTTGAATCCAAGGAAAACTTCATTAAGGACCGTCAAGTCAAGGCTCCGGAAGTGGAACGCATTCCTGATTCTGCAGTATCGTTCAAGCCATTTCCGCCTATGAATCCTCCGCCACAGCCCGACCTTGGGGTCTGTAAAGGTAACAATTCTATTACCGAAGCGCTTTCCTAAGTTTTGCCTAACAACCGTTGAGCAGCGTTCCCTGGAACGAAGGAATGGGACGATTACTGGACAAAATTCTCCAAGGCCATGAGCAAGTACAATAAGGACATGACAGCGTATGAGCAGCAAGCTGCAGAGGCCTTCAAAGAAGACCTCGCACGGTACAGCGAACAGAATCAGAAACTAACACGGGAGAGAGAAATCTACAAGAGCTTGGGGTAAGAATCATTAGTTTAATATTTATTTATAATTATTAAGTAAAGTTTGACATTTAACAGAGCAAAGGGAGTCGAATTGGGACTTATTCCACCTCCTCCAATCACATCGAAGGAACTCAAGGGCCTCCAACTTTTCAATGGTTACATCATGAAGTCAAAGGGTATCAAGGGCACTGCCTCGAATCTTCCTGGTTCCCCAACTGGAGTTAGGTTTGAAGTGGACATTCGAGGGGCGGAACCGGAAAATGTCCTTATCCAGAAGGACCATAACCTTCTGACAATTTCAATGGATCCAGAGAAGTTTCTCAGAATTGGGACGCCTTCTGGAAAACTTGCTGGAGACATTCAAGTTTGGCCGCCAATTGACGGAATCATAATGATCGATGCACCTTAACCTTATGTCAAAATTGCTCTATCCGTCCACCCTTCTCCAAATTACGTAATCATTCTCAGTAAAAACTAAATTCCCTGTAGAGCTTTCAGCGGAGTATTGCTTTAAGTGTAATATTTAATTCGGTCTTGAATACAAGCTGTAGTAGCAATCCACTACAATTACATACAATTACATGTTTAGAATCCTAATAAGTTAAAATAACGTACCACGTAGCATAGTTTAACGTAGCAGATTTAACATTAGTGGAGGGACACTAGAATTTCCGGGCCGGTTGAGAGAGATATTGGCAATTTATAGGTACGCCTTTTATGACTTGCGCTAGCTTATTTGAGACTCCATGGATTTGCTTCCACGTCAATAGTATTGATCAGCACGACCAATTCATTATACGAGGCCAAATCTAAACAAAAACCCAAATCGCTTTAATCTTCCGGGGCTGGATTGGACCCTACGGTGGTATGAATGTTATTTTCCCAAAAGAAGGTCTATAGAATTAGGTCCTCACCAAACGTATCCTGTATTCCCTCGGGAAAGGTAATGTAGCTGTCGCCTAAAATAAGGTTCTTTCCTTGTCCAACTCCGCAGACTTCAATGAGGCCAGACAAAGGTTCGGTCAAGGGTTGACGCATACGAACGTTAATCAGAGCTCCATCTGATGCCTTGACTGTAAAGGCCTGTCCACCATCAGCCTGGAATACAAGAGAATATTTTTCATTCCAAACTCGAGGTTAACGCTTTAGATTAAGGCAAGCCTTACCTTAGTGATTACCCCCATAAGACACAATTGCTTGCCATGGTTCCGTTGCATGTACATGCCATTGACCCGCATACGTGACACTTGGGTCAAGGGTACCTTGTCGTCGCTCATCCTAAGCAGCTGTTGTAAGGTAATTCCGTGAGAACAGATAAAAACAATCAATCGAAAGCTTAACCAATTAATTGATTTCTAAAAAGTGTTAGAAACGTTTCAAGTAATTAATTATAATTAAAAACAATTAATTTTAAGTCTTTTTTTGTATCTTATATACTCTTTTGTCAATTTGATGAAGGTTCCGAAGGCGGGAATAATTATTGAAGTATTTCCCACACAATCCTAAGCCCCGCCCCCTTCTCCACCAGGTTGCATTTACTGTCCGCTCTAGTTCATTTGCTTTACAGTAACAAAACTTAGGAAATAAGGAGACTTTGTTAAAACATTAAGTAACTATCTTTCTAATTAAATTTACAATTACTTAATTAGGATGACTTTAACTCTAAAATTACAGTTTGCATTTACAAACTTGAGTAGACGGCGTAGTTCTAATGGAATTGGCGGAGCGGAAATAGTGGTCCCTTGAGGTAGGGGGAGGAGCAACTGCGGAATTCAAAAACAAACTTATCAAATTCAAAACAAACAGTGTTTGTAAAACTTAATTGTTTGTTACTTAACTGTGTGATTGAATTAAAGTTAAGTTTAATTAGTCAGCAGCCATATAAAGCAGAGGTAAGGGTCCTTTCGAGAAATCGCTGGTAACCTGGGACGCTGATTACGTCAAGTTAACCACACTTACTGTGATAGAAAATGTCTTAATTAGAAACAGGTGATTGGATCTTTATTCCTCTCCCAAGAGCAATGTTTTAATTATTAATAGTCAATTGCTTTTTGAATGATTAATTTTAGTGTAAGCGCGAGCACGGATTGTTAGTTAATTGTTTTCTCAAAGAATCGATATTACAATGGATCTCCTGGGTTCAATTCTGAAGAAAATGACTGCTCCGCCAGTAATGGACGAGAAGGAGCGGAAAATGAGGCAAAGTGAGTCACTGTTAATTAGATTTTGTCTAGCGGTTATTTATTTGTTTGTGGCCTAAGCTTGGTATTCAGAATATATAAATTAGTCGAGTTTGAATCAATTAGAGCAACGAGAAATGCAAATGAAGCAGCAGGAAGCGGTACAGAAACGAATTCAGAACTTTCGAGAGGAAGTGACAAAGAAGATCAATCAATTTGATGTCGACGAGACTCAGGGCCCACAGCTCAAGTTTGATACAATGGACAAAATCCATCGATCAATTATGTAAGTCTATTCTGTTACAATTAATCTCGTGTTTGAAAGGTTGATTTTGCTTTAGCCATGACGCGGCGGAAAGTGCAAATTTAGTTCCCCTTTCGTTTGGCGAGGACGAAATTGATCGTCATGTCATCATTTTTCGTCAACATACAGTTCCCACTGAACCAGAACTAGCGGCAATGCGGCGAAACGAAATATACGTGCCTCCGGCTGAAGAAGACGAGGAAGCTGACCCGGAGCCTGAAGTTTCGGTAACGGGAAATAGAAAAAAATTACAACCAGAGTACCTTCAAAAGTATCAAAAGCATCTCGGTAATTACGTCAATTTTTGAAGCTATCTACTATGTGCTGCACACGAACACTTAATTCAATTTTGCTTGTAGGTGGATTAGCTGTAGCAAAGGATGCAGCGAAAACTACAGTCGTTCAGCGGTCATACGGATTTGGTATGAAAATGTGTGGTAAAAGTTTAAAGGATGTTCTATTCATCTCTTAATTGCAATATTGCAGTGTCCAGTGAACAAAAGAAAGACAAACGAACCATTGAGGAAACATTGGCTGATATTCGTGCTAGAAAGCGACAGAAAATTGAACCCGAAGTTCCAGCAGCGCAAGATTCATAGAACAAGCAAGGAGCAAAATACTCTAAAAGAATAAG
This sequence comes from Bilobella aurantiaca, assembly GCA_021029175.1. Lineage (NCBI taxonomy): Eukaryota > Metazoa > Arthropoda > Collembola > Poduromorpha > Neanuridae > Bilobella > Bilobella aurantiaca. Next base: position 16,794 of record VYYI01001382.1, read on the forward strand.
TACAGACAGAGTTCTTCGAGTTTAAATAAAGCACGTGTAAACAAACATAAATAATTTTTTATTTCAGCTTAGTTTTTCCTATTGTTTTACTTTACGTTTACACAAACTAAAAACGAAATGCCGGGTTCCGTTTACTACCAATTATTCGTTGATGATGGTACTATTTTCATCAGTGCTGTTGGGTATAGAAATTTGTTCTATTGCACGAAGTAGCATGTCTTCTGGAACTTCTTTCAATGTTGGTGACATCACTGAAATAATTTGTTAAAACAATAACAAAAAATTAGACATTGACAGCATTACAATTAATTTGCTCATTCAAGTGGGATGGAGCGTTGTGTACCAGCAAGAGCATCAGCATAAGAACCTGGAATATGAGTATTTGCATCGCCTACGAAGTGCCATTGTTGTAGTTCTGAATGGTACATGAATTGTCCTACTTGTCTATTATGAGCAAGTGCTTCCGGGTTGATTGGTATCCAAGCAAATGGCTGAACCATTTCGAGCACAAATAGGTCAATTATCCTATGTCTATTTAGAGTACAAACGTTAGGTATAATGCTCAGATTGAAATGAGTTAATTAAGCTAAGGTAATTTACCTTATGTTAAGTTCTATTCTAAAGTTGATACATTTTCCATTCCTTCTCCAGTCGAACGTGTAACCGACGGCTTGCATCTTATATGGCTTAAAATAACATTAGTTTTTAATCTGGTGGAATTTATGAAAGGATAACATGAATGAAACTCGCTTAGCAGGTGGAGATTTCAAAAGTAAATTAGCGTTCATAAGTTGACATGTTTGATTGAAATCCAATCCACAAACCTCGGCCTTATTTTCTACCAATTAACTATCTAATATTACCTCATAATCTGAAGAAAGTGTCCATTTACCTCATGATTAAATATAAACTTCAATCCAACGGGCGTAGTAATCTCGTCACAAGATTCAGGTTGAAGGAGTTTATACGCCTTCTCAATTGGCCAGCATTTTTGGAGTGTAAGCCAAAGCTGTGATTCTCTTCTTCTCAAAATGATCCCACGCTTGAGGCAAGATATTCTTGGATCAAGTACTTCCTTCTTTATCAGTGCCAATCTATCTGTGTAGCTGAGCTGGGTAACCGGGCTACTGTAGTAGTAGATAATATCTTGGACGTAAAAACGTGGAAGTAATTTGTTGTTATCTGTCGTTAGCATGGCCTCCTGGGAGATCAAAACAATTAGAAACTGAAAATGTACGAACCTCTAAAAGGCGACTCGCTATAAGCAAACAAGCGCTGAATTACGCTGTTTCCTTACCCCATGTAACAAAGTGTCAGTGAGATGTTTCTTTTTATAGTCTATCCGATCAGGAAACGTAAGTCCACTTGCATGGAACACCGAGTTAGCAGAGTCGATGAAGAATACTTGATTGGCAGTTTTGATGAGAAGAAGATACTTTGTACTCGTTGATCCAGTCTGGGTGACAACGTAATGAGAATTAAGTTCTTGCAAAGCCTCCTCTGAGAGCTCTCTACCTCTTCTACCAGGGAACTCATTGAAGTAGCTATATCACGAATCAGTGGTACCAGATGGGTTCAAGAAAAAAAACAATATGGGTTAGCGAGTCGAACCTGGGATCTTGTGCTAGCTCAATTCCTAAGCCAGAACATTCGAAACACATTCTTTGTACGTCACAGAGAACGCTGTTGCGTAGCCAGGGGTCATCAACATACTCAATGCGAGGAAAGCTGTCAAAGAACTGCGGTCGCTCAATTTCTTGACTAGTCTTTATTCGTTTGAATGAAAAAGAGGCTGAACTTGAACCTTGACTGTCAGGCGTATGGCGGCGCTTCAACGTACTTGGTGTATTTTCCGAAGCGTCAGAATTATTTGGTTCTTTGTGCGTCTGCTTACGGAAGCGTTTACTCCATGAAGGCTCATTGACAAAAGGCGCCGATGGAGAATCAGAGGTTGAAAATTTTTCCCAAAGTTTTTCAACGTAACTTTGTCGATATATACCAGGAGGTCGAGATGTTGTAAATGCAGTATATGCTTCATGGACTGTTTTCTGGTTTACTTGGACAAGAAATGAGCAAATCAAATATCCAGTCCGATTAAAACCATGCGTACCTAAATAGTAAATATATATTCATCAGCTTCTTCAAAATATTTCATTCTTTAATTTCTAGGCAATATGGGGCTTTTGAATTAGGCCAATGGTCAATAGATTACTAACAGTGAACCGCAATCACAGGATTCTCTGGATTTTGTGCAAGGAACCTTTGGCAGTGTGAATTGAATTCTTGTACCGCAAAATACGATGGCACCTCTCCGCCGCCGCCAATTTTTAATTTCACGTACTTCGCGTGTCTTTCAATCTCAGATTTGTTGAAGTATCTGTCGGTGTTAGTCAAATCAATCCATAGGCCAATACGGATCTAAAACAAATCGAATAGAATGTAATACTGTGTATGTTTATAATTTGATTTCAATGGTCATACAACGCTTTTGTAAGAAATTCTCAAACCTTACGTTACGTTCTTTAGCCAACTGAAACACAGATTCCGTACTCCAGTAACTATCCTTCGGTAACCGCCCTTTGAATTCTGAGCTCAATGGAGTTTTGAATGCAAAGAAGGTGTCTTCCACGACTGTTCCAGCATTCGGGCATCCAAGCCATCCTTCAGGAATCGATCCTCCAACCATTCTCGGGAATTAGACTGCAGACGACCAAAAAAACAACAATAACAAAAAGTTTAGTTGGTAAAATGACTTACGTTTTAATGTGGTCATAAACGAAAATATAGTTACCAAATGCGCTGATACGCAGGCAGAGGTTCCGACTTTGTCCACTTATACTATGGATGTTTGGATAAGTAAATAACTAAATGTTCGTAAATCACCAGTATCAGCAATTGAAGAGACAGGTAATCTGCATGGATGTACCGTAACTCAAGTAGTTGAAACAATTGGAATTGATTAGTCACAAGTCAATTAAACTAATTAATTAAACTCGTTTTATTTATCCAATGAGTAGAGAAGTTCTCCAGTTCCTCCAGCTGACTTTCTTATCTCTTCTAAATAATTAAAGTCAAACCACGTGCTTTGTTGACGGTTTCACAAAAAGTCACTCAATTTGT
>VYYI01001383.1:0-18923 GCA_021029175.1 Bilobella aurantiaca
TCTCTCTCTCTCTCTCTCTCCATCTACTATTACGTGCCTGTCTGGAGCAGAGGGAATTACCTTATTCACAGACACTGTCTTCCAGACTATCATCTCCCGTCGTTATCATTTAGTGCGTTTATAAGTGTATATGCATATATACGCCTGAAGCGGATGATCGAACTCTTGTCGGCTTTAGCAGCTTCAAGTTTTCCAAGTATACTAATCCCACACTCCATCCCACTGCTGGGATCTTACTGTGGGAGCTTTGGAAACATTACATTTTTCGCTTCAGTTAACTCATAGCTGCCACATGCGCTGCCGCGCTTTCGCTCCCCACCCCCACTCATCCAAATCTCTGGACATGGTGGAATGATATGGTGGACTGCGTGAAGGTGAAGGAAGAGGAGTAGGGAGAGTCCTCCATATTATAGAAGGGAAAGAAATAGAAATTTGTATGCAGATTTTGTACTTCCGGCAAATGACGATGGTGATGATGATGGTGACGGGAGTTGGGAGCGTGATATTCGGAATGATAACGACGGGAGATGATAGTCTGGAAGACAGTGTCTGTGAATAAGGTAATTCCCTCTGCTCCAGACAGGCACGTAATAGTAGATGGAGAGAGAGAGAGAGAGAGATTACGCACTAAATGATAACGACGGGAGATGATAGTCTGGAAGACAGTGTCTGTGAATAAGGTAATTCCCTCTGCTCCAGACAGGCACGTAATAGTAGATGGAGAGAGAGAGAGAGAGAGATTGCTCTCGTTTCGTCGATGCACAAGTTGTGCGGAGATGGCTTATCTAGTCGTACCAGCAAGCCGTAGTCGTACACCTCAAGTCAGCATAAATATAACGACGGGAAAAGATGGTGAGATGGGCCATTATTGTTCCCTCGTATTAGACACACTCGTCTCACAGGCAGGTTGAGTGAGAGAATTTTTGAAAATTGACGGGCGGAATTGTACACGCTTACATAACACGCATACACACACACACACACACACAATAACATCCACACAAAATCCCTGGATGACTCCACGTAATTAACCCGATGGGGCCGCAAACGAGCTGGGCTACTTGCTACGCATCTATGCATATCTTGGCACTACAATAATATAGTAGGCATAAAGTATTCCGCCACTCATATACACGAACAGGCGGGCTTGTACGTGAGACGGATTCACACACAGAAACACCCACAACCCCACATACACACTCTTGCACGTACGCACACACACACACATACAAATACACACATTTCAACGAAGACAAATACACAAATTTATCCACGCAGAACTCGGGCGCATATACGGAATTCCGCATACATCACATGCATATACTTGTGTACATTACACATACGCATATTACGCACGTACACACACACACACAAATGCAAAAAATATGCACAACCAACACGCATTAGCAAACATACATATACACACACACACACACGCTAATACATACTCATTGACTTCCTTGTGGAGTCATCCATATTGGCATTTCCCCACAGACGAACATTCACTAACTCACAGTCTCGAGTTCTCCTCGAGTTTACAAAGTCCTCCACACGTCCAACCCGCCGCACGTTACATATTAAACGCTAACTTCCTCCACACATTCGCACGTACATGCACGCAACTGTAGCCGCACGTATTCGGAACATTTTAGTTCAGGAAGTGTCGGCGGCACTCTTTGCAAATCGGCACCCAGGCTCGCCCACTTTCAAAGCCTTCTCACATGGCCCGCCGCTACCAGCACAGCACAGCAATGGAGGGGGAGCAGACAGATTCGAGACTCGATCATCATCACTATGACCAGACGCAGACTTTCCAAGAACTTTCCGTTCCCTTCCCACCTCGGATGATGAACGCGTTCGGAATGGGTAAAATGAGGACGATGGGAAAGGCTCATATTAGAGGGCTGAGGACCACCTGCATTGGGGCATAGCGGATCCAGCTGTGGGATCCAACCTTCTCCCTCCGCAAGCAATATCGCATGTCTCTCCCGTCCCATATGGATGGATGTATGATGGTGATGATGATGATGATGATGATGATGATACACAAGAGAGCGGGAATGGCAGTGAAAATATTGAAGGCAGCGAGCCGTGAGACGAAAGGGAGAGGGATAGACAAGAGAGTTTTGCTAATTTTAAAACAGTGTAAAGATAGAACAGTGACAGGAAGGATTGGCAATATACAGAGCACAGTTCCATCCTCACTGTAGGCCGCGGGGTTCCTTTCCTTGTACTCCCTGCACCACTCACACACACACACACACACATACACACACACACACACACACACACACACACACACACACACATACCATAATTCCCTACCCGCCAATGGTACACACAGTGGAAGCCGACGGACGACACATTAGCCCCACCGCAGTCACTCACTCATTCAAAACAACGGGCCCATGGGTGTCTATGCATGCTGGTTGAGTTGATGTAAGGACGGAAGGAGCCCGCATGAACGGCAGAGTCAGGCTCAACTAATATTTTCAGCCCCACTGTAGACACTTGAAGAATTATTTTAATGCCTTCGCAAATGAATGCGCGAGAAGAGGCAGCTGTCACGTGCTCTTTGTCTTTCTCTCTGACTCGCTCTCTCTCTCTCTCTCTCTCTGCCACACTCACTCTTCCTGACTTTGACTTGTTCCACCTTTTTTTTTCCGCCGTACCCCCCGTTTTAATATATGGATTCGGGGACTGACTACTAACCAGCAACTTCTTGTCTCTCCCGCTCCCCTCCCCCCTTTCTAGCTCTCTCTCTCACTCGCTCTTCACTGGCTCCCGCATTGCATGATGAATGTGGCTAGTCGGAATTCGGCAACTTTAATTTTAGAAATCTCTCATCCCTTCCCCGTTCCCTCCCATTTCTCATTCACCTGGCATGGCACTCTGCTCGTTCGCTCTACTATCTCTACCCCTTTCTGCCTGCTCCATCGTAAAAGTGGGAATTCAGCAGATTTCCAGGGACGATGTCACATGTAGGACCCGTCAGGCGGAAAATCCCGGATCTCGGCACGCCAAAGGTCAAAAGGCATTGTTGAAGGCCGTACATATGCTGCTAACTACTTCACACATAACCCATAGATTTTGCACATGGAGGTCCGACTACCACCCAGCACCCAATCTCCACTCAACCTGAGTGCGGCCCCTTAGGACTCGGCACATGCGCACTTCTTAAGACTAATGTGACATGACATGACATGACTGGGGCAAGCCTGATGCAAACCAAGGGTGCCTGCCAGTTTTATGGAACATGTGTGTGTGTGTGAGTGTTTGTGTGTGCGTGCGTGTTTGTGTGTGTGTATGTGTGTGTGTGTGTATGTGTGTGTGTGTGTGTGTGTGTGTGTGTGTGTGTTGAGGGGTGGAAAATTGGAGGAGTTGTAAGGTGTCACTTCTAATGCGCGGTCCCATAAGGTAACGTGAGACTCCTCACTTGCCCGTACTTTCAACCATAATATGAATGAGGGGCAGGCTGGAATGAGACAGCATGTATGGGAAATTCAGTAGGGAAAATGACGCTGCAGAAAATTTGCGACCTCATCAAAAAATCTTGAGGGGAGATGGAAGGAGTGAGGAGAAAGCGAGATGGAAAGGCGGGCGGGACGACGAACGACGACAAGACTGGAAGGGAGTCGGAGGCACTCACTCCCTTTCTCGCTGGCTGGTTGTACAGAATACCCACTTGAGCGCGTTGTCACTGACAGAGACGCGGACAGAAACGAGGTGTCATGAAATTTCTCCGGCAAGGAAATGAGTTTGTTTTTTCTGCACGAGATGGGAATGTCATGTCGACGTCAGTCCTCCGCCCTTCCCGAATTCTAGGCACTGCAGTGTGTACAAAGGGTCTATGTAGTCGCGGTCTTGTACATGTATGTACTTACGGGCGCACTTGAGCACACACCCACCCAGACATGTGCACACACTGGCTCAATTTTCCAAAAGCAGGCATGCCCAAGTGACAAACTTATCAAATATTATCCAGTCCCACAGCAACCAATACATCAGCTCGACAGTTTGAGTCAGTGAGGGTGCATAGTGGAGCAGAGTTGCCTATAGTAATCTCAGTCACCGAGACATTATTTCACCTAGATGGAAATCTTTTCACAAGTCCTCCCCATGGAATTCATTCAAATGTCGAGCGCGCGGGGCCAAGTTTACAGTTTCAATCTCCAAACCCGATGGCCTAATTCCCACATCAATGACTTCACAATTCCCCACCAGTCACTCACAATCCAGCCCCGTATGGAAATCCGCTCCACACACACACACACACACATACACACACACACACACACACACAAACACACACACACACATACACAAACACACAAACGCACACACACACACACACAAACACACACACACACACATACACACACACACACACACACAGAAACACACACACACACATACACAAACACACAAACGCACACACACACACACACACAAACGCACACACACAACATTGCACTCATAAGCACATGCGGACATACTCGTGGGCGTACGTACAGTAAATGTACACAATGCTATAACATTACACCATACAAATACGCACAAAACGCGTACCCCTACATATATATGTACATACACATGCATGATACTGCCCCACAGATTCGCCCGTAAGCCGTCCCGCCAATTCGCGTTATTCGCTGCCAAATCACTCCGAATCTATTCCGCTGGGACACTCGCTTCACATTCTCTCTCACTTCTTAAGTGCATGTGTGTGTGTGTGTGAGCGTGTGTGTGTGTATACTCCATTCGAAGGGCGGCGCGGGAACGCAAAGGCCGGCCGACCGTAAATCCCAATAAGACTCAATACATTTTGGGGGAAAATTGGGAGAAAATAAAATAGGATTTCAATTAGCTATCTCCATTGGAGTCCAAAGGCCTATACTCTACCCCCGGAAATGATAACATTCGTGAAAAAGACCATGCACACACACACACACACACACTCACACTCATTCGGAACATTAAAGGATCCTCCGACTGTCTTTCCTCCCAGCTCTCAGGGAAATTGAGTGAGTGGGTAATTCCGCTCGTTCTTGTACAACACGAACACGGCCATTTTTCTAATGACTTTTTCAGACCCGTGCCCAAATTTTTTTCCCAACCCCATATAGCTAACTGAATTCCCCGCGGAAGTTAAACGGAGAGGAAAAGGAGGAGGAGGAGGAGGAGGAGGAGAAGAAGGTTAAAAAGGTCCCTTCCACGTTGGCTCATTGTGGGGGGAGGGGTGTGAGAGTAGGAGCGTGTGTGAACGAGTGAGTCGGTGGAAGACGACGACGGTGACGGACACGCCTCATTTATGTTGCCCGGGCGGCCATAATCCGTACTATAGTCCATCATTGTCAGCATCCCATGTGAAAGGTGGTGGGTATGTGGCCTCCGGCCGTATTATACTTTAGCCCCGCGCGACTCCCTCCCCTCCACTTAGATTCCTTGTAACAACTTCTCCAATTTTGTGTAAACAAAAGGCTAACGATTTTCTCCACTCCGACATCGTCCTGACTGAGCAACTCTCAAACCTCCACACTCACACACCCAACCACCCGCACACACACACACACACTTGTACATACGTACATATATTAACCAAACATTATATTTTCCGCCTCGGCGGCTTCTACCTGGCCTACATATTAAAGTCCCCACAGAATACATATACGTATATATAAATACATACGAACGCTTAATTCTAAATCCCGCTCGTGCGTGATGTAAAGTTTTACCTTTTGGTTTTACGCAATAAGCTCCCTTGCGTTCCATTATGAGCCTCCCCCGGGCCCCCCCAACTTATTGCTGCTACACTGTCGACAGATTTGGAGCCAAAGGGCAAAGGATCGGGTTACTATCTCATGTATGCTAGGGGCCATATAATTCCTTATTGATCCACATAGCTCCATCATTATCATCGTCCCAGCCAAGAGGATCGATTTCAAGTCACTACGAACACTGGAATATAGACTACAGCATATAGTGCTAACATGGAGCTATGAATTGGTCATTCAGGCATCTTCCTCTTCATTTCCACCCTCTATTAACTCTGGCGCTGGCGCTGACTGTCAGCCAGCATGACAAATGTTTTAATACAGAATCTGGCTCGACCAAATGTTTACTTCTGAAGGTCAAGGAGTGAAGGAGGAATGCTGAGTTTAGGGCCGCTGCTTCTGCTCGTCTGCAGGCATTTACGCAATAAATACTTTAGAATGATGCAATATAGCACGATGAGGGACAAATGTGTGTGTGTGTGTGTGTGTGTGTGTGTCTGCGTGTAGTAGCTATCTCTGTGAGGCAGCATTAAGATTACAAATTCGACGCAGACACTTTCTTACTTAATCCTCATTTCATTCATATTCCTTCCATAGAATCAAACTTTCATCTGTAACAGTTCCATGGAGGTTTCAAGCCGCCGTGGATGTAAAAGGGGCCTGATGGTGCGGCAGTGCTCTGTGTCGACGACGGAACAGAAAGAGCGATCATGTGGAGGAGTGAAATGCGTGTGAGTTTATGTGGGGGGCAATGTGTGTGCGTGTGTTTGTGTGTGTGCCTATGCGTGCGCTTATGTATGTATGTATGTGTGTGTGAGTGTGTGTGTGTGTGTGTGTGTGTGTGTGTGTGTGTGAGTGTGTGTGTGTGTATGTGTGTGTGTGTGTGTATGTGTGTGTCTTGTGGATGAAAATGTGCCAGTTCCAAGAGGTCATAAATCACTAGTGAGCCTTTTGCTCCACCAACCAACCAGCCTGTCGTATGTATCATCCTGCCATCGTGTATAGCCGCAACACCCGGCCTTATATGCAAAGAGCGCATGGCATTAACGAGGTGCGCATACATATACATATGTACATGCCGCGTCCGCATCATATAAATGCCGCGAGGAAGGAGAAGAATTGAAATTTCCCGGATTCCTCTCTTAGCGGACAAATCAATACAATTATGCCAGGAGGATGGATTTTCGGAGCAGTACGAACCGAAAAAAAGGACCGCTGCCGCCGGCATGCTCCAACTGCCAACACCCCCTTGTACACCAAGGCCCACGCTACTGGACCACTTTCCTGCTCTCAACCCCAGCGGCCCATTCATCATTCCCGGGGGGAGTGGAAATGGGAAAAAACTCATTCTGGAAATACTTTTAATCAACTATTACAATCAGGGCGCTCTAAATGGATCCCACGAGTTTTCCAAAATGGCGCCTAATTACAAGGTGGGGTGGGAGTAGAAGTGGGTAGGACCGACAACTTCAAACGATCCATAAACTGGGAAATTCCCGGCAAAATACAGCACAGCCTCTCACATCAACTTTGGAGGCAATATAAAACGGACAAAATATCTAAACGGCGTCAAAAGTACTCGAAAATGGCGGAGACAAAAAATCAAAGAAAAACATCAAAAGCTCACTTGCTCTCATTTCGCCACATGAAATTCTACAAGGTCATAATACTTTCACCAAGGTTAATGGAACGTAAAATCAAAGATTAGTAACAATAAAAATGGAGGGTACTCCAACCAGGTTGCTGCCGGATGAAGTTGTTCGGGCCCATTAAAAACTTTCCCGATGGCGCACGTGTTTGACAAGGGAAACCGCGGCGCAGCCCACTGCTCCGGCCTCCACCTACAATATCGCTCATAAATCCTTCCACACTCTGACCAGAAGAACATTCCCCCGGTTATGACTAATGGTGCTGACCATCTGGCGGGATATTTACGGGCTACAAGTCCCCACTAATGAGTTACAGTTGTAGTGCAGAGATACGCACTGCCGGACGGACAGATAAATAATCCTGTCACCCCCTCTTCCGCACTATCAGTCCGCCCTCATCTCTTCCCAATAGAAAACCACTACTATTAGCTACTACTAATACTGCACCCCGGAATCCTATCCCCAGTATACTTTTCAGTGTTCTACTATGACAGGGCTAATACGATTATATAAGGCTCTCGAGTAAAAAGATGGCGAGCGGAGGGCTTATGAGGCCCCATTGTAATTTGAGGTGAAATTGATCCGGGCCGGATGAGTGCGGGAGGGAAGCCTGCACGAGCCTTGAGCTGTCAAGAAAATTATTCCAGAGACGATTCTCCAGCCGCATTTCCTCTGCTGACACAACTCCTCACCATACTATATACTGCACACTTTGAGCTTGTACACACATATACACATGCATATATATACATATGCCACCATACCACTCAGTCAGTCAGACTGGCAAGAGCTCCGTGGCTCGTCCCTCCCTGCTCTGCACCTGCAGCGGGAGAGACTTTCACCTGATCAATAAGCCCGTAATTCCATCAAGACTTTTACAATGTTATTAGGCGAGTGTAAAAGGGAAAGGTGGCGGTGTCAATAAAAGTTAACGGTGGGATCCATTGGTGCGTGAGTGGAGGGGTATGCATGTAGCAGGAGGGCGCACTTAATCCTGCCCTATATACACCCCCGCCTATGCTCATATGTGGCCGTGTTATGCAACTCAAGATAAATTCCTCATAATGGAAGTCGCGGTGGTGGTGGTGGTGGTGGCAGCAGCGGCGGCTGTGGAGGGAACTCCACTCTCAACAGTAGCAATTCTTCATTATATACCTCCATGGCCCGCTTAAATCAGAGCCGTTCGACGCTGCTGTTATGGCGCTCCTCCACCACATGATCGTACTCTCATTGGATAATTACAGGGGTAATGAAAAGACTTTTACAGCTATTTATCTCCACTCTCAACAGTAGCAATTCTTCATCATATACCTCCATGGCCCGCTTATATCCCCTCCGGACAGCCAGAGAAACACGGTAACCTTCTCTTGACATACTCCCACGGAGGGAGCACAATGGCCCGGACCGCTCAAACTCCCGCGCCATTTACGCATGAACCTGCGTCACCACCACCACCAATTCCACATGCATACACTCATGTATGCCATTATTATTAGGGTGTAGTAACAGCTCACGCTGACAAGTGAAGGCTGATATGAGACCTGGCTGACTGACTGAGAGAGCCCAGCAGGGCGGACTACAACTCATGCATGACATGCACACACACACACACACACACACACACATACACACACACACACGAGTTCGGATAGGCAAACGCACTTTATAGGGATGCTTGTAGACTCAAATAGGCCCGCACTTTCGTACACAGGAACTCCGGAAGGCGCACACACAAGTATTCACACGCAAAATAGTTGCACACGCAAGTAGTCACACACCGCATAGTCGCAAGCCTTGGCATTCACAACAGGCAAATAGGAGCACACAGACATTCACCCACCAACGAGATATGCAGCTACGCATTCATACATGCACACACACACACACACACACACACACACACACACACACACACACACACCAACTAGGCAATACCAGCCCATGCTCCATCATCGGCGCACACATAAATACTTTTGGAATACCTTTCCTTAAACCGGCCGAGTGCGAGTGGGTCCCGAATGCTCATTACATTAACGGGCTACACGATACCCCATAAATCCCGGTAGATTGCACAGCATGAACCCGCAGTGAGTACATGAGCACTCCCACCTCCACCACCACTACTGCTACCGCCTCAACTGTACTCCCACTACTACATGGAGAGGACTCGCGTGCGCAGGGAGTTAAAAAAATCGCCCCTGTCTCTTTACATTTGCTTCACAATTCAAAATTAACCCACTCTTTCCTCGTCTCAACTCGAGCCTCATATAGAGGCCACATTATCCCTCCGCTCTATCTCCACCACTGCTGCTGCTGCTGCTGCTACTACTACTTCTCCTGGCCAAAGTGCAGGCTGACCAGGGAGTTTATCGCCCCTATTTATTTTTCTATCAAGTCCAATGGATTGAAGTAACCATAAATTCTTTAGTGGCTCGCCCGTAGCCAGACTGATACGAGCCAGACCTTTGGATCTCGTATGAGCTGATCGTTGTCATACTGCAAGAATGGGACCTCAAAACAAACATGTACATATAGGCGTAAACCGTATACAAAGTGACCTATAGAAATTCCCTGTGTATTTTTAATAGGTGTTTCCCTATCTTCCATGGCTTTTGTGGACTACTCCCTATAGACTACAAGCATCTTATGGATTCAAATCTCCCACATTCTGAAACACACTATACACGGCACATTTTCCGCAACAACACTACGGCGGAGGCGGGGGTTTCCATATATGCATTTCATGTGGAGACCTCCACAACCCGACCTGTGACAGTCATCCCGAGATGATAAGCGGGATTGAATGGGAAAATGGGTGTATATAGTCGGGGTTCGGTCGCGCTGATGGGAATTATGAATAAATCTGCTGGGATTTAAACCAGATGTAGACGGGGTCCATTACTATTCACTGTGAGAGCAGGGGTAATTTCTTCTGGGGTGAATTTCTCTTTTTTTTCCCCCCCCCCCCCACCCCCCCCCCCCCCCCCGAGGAGGAAACTTTAACAACATGACATGACCCAACTGCGAGACGAGTCGCATTGCCGATAAGTTTATATTCCATCGACTCGTCGGGACACGTGAGCGGAATGCCGATATACACACGGCCGTGGTATATGCTGAGCTTTCCGAAGGGGAACTTTGCCCAGTAGCTCCTGTGTTATTCCTGTTGTTGTTGTTGTTGTTGTTGTTGCAGTTGTTGTTGTTGTTCATCCTTCACTCCTGTGCTACGCCTGTGCTCTGGTTGGAGGAGCTAACACACTGCTGATACTTTGTAAATAAAAGTTTATCATCGTGCTACAACCAGACTGGTGACGGGGTTGACGAGATGAAAATATGTGGACTCATAACGAGTTGCCATCATGTACTACACTTTGTTTACCGAGTCCTTGTTAACCATAATCTGAATTGAACCTCTCTCTCTCAGCCCATTATCACTCTTTATACGGTCCACTCAAATTGTCTCAACACGCACTCCCCTCTACATACGTATACCTGTGACAATAAGAGTCAAAGGGCTCGTAGACTACTACACTCATGGTACAGAGATGCAGGTATGCTTCCCCGAACCCAATATGGCTGTCGTCCACTTACATGTGTGGGGAAGAAAAAACACTGCGGAAATCCAGCCGTGCAATCCTATTTGGAGGAGGGGGAAGACAAGTCTATATACATATATATATATATGTATATATATGTATTGTAAGTGAGAGTCGTCTGGAATTGAGCAGAGCGGAGATAAATAGCTGTAAAAGTCTTTTCATTACCCCTGTAATTATCCAATGAGAGTACGATCATGTGGTGGAGGAGCGCCATAACAGCAGCGTCGAACGGCTCTGATTTCACTACCATATGAGGCTATACTATTATTCCCAATAGTCGCACGTATTCTCTCACTCTCAGTTATTACCTTCCCCTCCACTACTGCATCCCAATGACATGATCCGAACTGGGGGTACACTTACAAGTGAGCCTAGAACCTGCCTGCTCGGCCCCCCCTCCGCCAACACTCCGTCAGGTCTCTCTTTCTCTCCCGGGGAAATTTGAAGTTCCCTCCGCTCCGTCAGTAGTGTAGACAAAACGGTGACAGCGGGGTGGGTGTGTTGGCCCTGTTGTATCGACCGCCATGGTAATTAGTCCTCACACCAGATATGTGTCTCTTTGTAGTAGACTGACTGTGAGTTAATGGACGATCATATGGCTTCCCTCATCCCCCCCCCCATGATATGATCCATATAGCAGGAGTAGTGTGTGTAACACTTTGGAAGGACGGCACGTGTCCATGCGGGAAATCAAGTTAGTTTACGGTGGCCAAGAGACAGTCTGTCTGTGTGTACGGTATTATTCTGCGTTGAATTATTCGAGGCTCTTGAGGCACATATAGCAGCAGCAGCAGCAGCAGCAGCAGAAGAGCCCCAGCCACCGCTTTCATGTCCGTCACGCACTACTGGCGGGCTGGGGCTGCTGCGAGAGGAGTCTGCGGATTTTCCCCGTCTGTCTACCCACATCCCGCTCTGATTTCCGCTCCCATCCATTATAAACGGACCTGACCAGGCGCCCGGGCTAAAAGTTTGATTTCCGCCCGCTCCCACTACCACTCTTCCACACCCTGCACACACACACACACACACACACACACGCACCCACACACACACACACACACACACACGCACACACACACACATACATGCATACACACGCACACAAAAATAAACTTTACCACTCCCTATATATTGATCAAAAGCACGTGCCTAATCTCCTCTCATCTTGTCGCATTAGGTTAGCCCTGAGGACGTCTGACGCTACTACTGCTGGACTGCTCAAACCACCGTTTCATAGCCCTTCGCGAGAGCTTGTTCCGCACACACACAGACACACATTATACGCATATGGGAACGCGGAACGCATCCATCCTATTCTCCCGTGAATTGTGATTACTGTCAGGGTGGACGGGAGCGACGGAGTACGCGTGTATAAGTGTGTGTGTGTGTGTGTGTGTGTGTGTGTGTGTGTGTGTGTGTGTGTGTGTGTGTGTGTGTGTGTGTGTGTGAGTGTATGTGTGTGTGTGTGTGTGTGTGTGTGTGTGTGTGTGTGTGTGTGTGTGTGTGTGTGTGTGTGTGTGTGTGTGTGTAGGGAGGAGGAATACTACCTCAACCTGGTCGTGGACATTGAAAACGGAGTAAAGGCTAAGGGTCATTCTCACAGTGACAATCACAAATGGCCGCTTTAGCCGCTCCTCGCCAACTCAACTCACTCATGCCGGCTCCCCTCTCGTTCGATATCCCCCGTATTGTTATTCCTCCGCACTGGCAGAAGAGAGGGAGATATTCAGTCGTGGTATAGTTGGCCGCACTAAAGGCGCTCCCGCGGCAGCACGGCGGCTCCGGCCAACTGTTCTCTCACAAAAGTATTTGATTGCCAAAAAACTTCGATCCACTTTCCCGGGCCCTTTCTCCATTCTCCACTTTCTCTCTCTCTCTCTCTCTCTCTCTCTCTCTCTCTACGATCCTTCAGAGGACCAAGAATGTTCGTGGTCGTATTGGTATTCGGATTACTCCTAATGCCTTTCCACTCTCTCTCTCTCTCTCTCGCTCTCACTGTACTAAACCATGCCGCTCTCGGCTCGGGTGAAGCCGTCACGTTGTTTGGAGAGGAGCTATAGAGAGGAGGAGGAGGAGGTTGAAGCAGCAGTGTGGCCGTTGTAGTCGTGGGCTGACGAGAGGCGAGGAGAAAGTTGTAGGTGGAATGGGAAAATCGATAGCATTTTGCAACTTTGAGCCAGATCTATGCCTTTCACTACTACTTCCCTCCATAGTTCCATACCCCCACCAGCCCTGCACTGATCCTAATTCACACACACACACACACACACACCTAACCTATATATACACACACATCTAACCTATATATACACCTACACACACAACCTATATATACACACACACAACCCTAACCTGTGCATTAGTACACACACCCACAAATACAATTGAACACAACTGCACACACACACACTCACAAATACCCCGACACACCTACACGCACCCACCTACCACAAATATACACGCACAGACACGAAGCATCATACCCTACGAGTAAACGATGACAGGAATTGGTCCGAACCTGAAACCTCTATATGAGGGAATATAATCGAAAATAGTTAACCACACTCATAATTCCACCCGCTGACAATCCTTCTCCTATTCCCGGGCTCATCCTCCCTCCGCGCCTCGTTAACCTTCCGGGCTGACCTACTTTCCAGGAGGAACATGTTTCACACACACACACACACACACACACACACACACACACACACACACACACACACACACACACACACACACATACTTTCCAGGAGGAACATGTTTCACACACACACACACACACACACACACACACACACACACACACACACACACACACAAACACACACACACACCCAAACGTACACCCTTGTACACCCAGGCCCACGCACATTTTGAGGGCTCATCCATGAAAACACTGGCGCTTCTCCCCGCTATTACTCTAACGGAAGTACTTTAATCCCCTCCCCAAATCCCTCCAGATATAACAACCATGGATGTCTCTCGCCAAAGGGCAACTCCTCCTTGGATGTCAGCTGGGAGTTCCCTCCCAGGGTTGGACATATATCGGATCAAGTGGCCAGAGCCAACTAACTACGTGGGAGAAAAAGTTTAATATTCATGAGGCAATATAGGTTTAACCACGAGCGGAAAGCTCATTGAGAAATAATATGATGAGCCATAATATTAGCAGCTGCTGCTGTTACTACTGCTGCTGCTGCCAAAAACCCTCTGGTTGTTTTTTTTTTGGACAAAACACAGCGAGTTTTGCTTCCTATATCCGTTTACTATTATTTTATACCCATTTGAGGGGCTCTTCCAGTGTGTGGGACGATGCATGAGGTCAAATGACATTTCAATTATATGACGGCGCCGCCAACTTCCAGGAAGCTCTACAATAATAATAATAATAATAATAATGTTCACACTATAGTCTATTATCATAAAGGTATGGACGCGGCGGACTGGCGTGACATTAATGACACTTCTTATTCTCCGTGTGTAGCATGTCCCACTGTATATTGTGTGCTATTTTAACCCCCACAAGGGTAATAATACGAAACATGAGTGAGGGTTGTGTGTGTGTATGTGTGTGTGTGTGTGTGTGTGAATGGACAGTCCCACTTAATTTGACAATCAATCTTGTTGAGGCTTATAAGCATTTACTGCGTATTTCATATAATGTCCACATTTAGGCATGTAAAATGTACATATATGGATGTTCACGTGTAACTGTACAGAGAAGGATTGAACGTGCCGCCTGAGAGCATCGCTATGTAGCGCACTTCCCAACGGCTTTTGTTTCATGAGGAAAGATGAGCTGGGGTAATAATAAATGAAACGCTCCGTCACGCCAGGATGGAGGGGGAAAAGTTGATAAAAAATTACATTTAGAATTCCCCACTTTGATGCTGACGCACACTTTTACACACTTACTTAACTATATATGTGCACACTCAAGCCCGGAAGCTAAAAGGCTGAAATAATAACTATTGTGGGACTCACAGAATGCACACATCAATTTTCACAGCTCTCAACTTCCTCCCTCATGGAAATATGAATGGAGGGCCCTTTTCAACTGATACTTTCCTAAATTCTATATCTCTTATTGCTCAGTCCGACCAACAGGCCCAATAAGGCTGGAGACAGTGACAGGAGGAGGGACTTTGCAAAAGTTTCTCAAAAGAATAGGCAGGCGGGCGTGTGGGCGAGCGGTAAATGAAGACAACGAGGGTTAGCTCCCAGGCAGAGACAAGAAGCTATAGTTTGGAAAACTAGAGCCTCCCATATTCTCTCCACCCGGTCCCGCGTCATTTCCAAAAAGTCTTGTTTTCGTCGTCCTGGGATATGATGCGCAGCCTGTGTGGGCTATGACAGTGGAGGGTATAGGCAGAGTGCAATAAGTTGTGTCATATTTGAGAGCAAAAGGTCCAAGTCATGGACGGAACCAATTCCGAGTCATGAGATAATGATGGCGGCTGTGGTTCTGATGGCACCAGAGTAGCAGTCGTCGTCGTCGTCGTCGTCATCGTCCCCGTGGCACAGTCGAACTTTTGGATCAAATTCTCTTTTTCTTTATTCCTCCACGTCCCCTCCGTCCACGCCCGCCCCATGCCTCCTCCTCTCTCTCTCTCTCTCTGTCCCACAGAAGTCAAAGAGAAACTTTCTCTCGGAGGGAAATCATGGTGAATGGCTTCCGATTTTTTTCATATCAGACAAATACAATCCCTTCCAGGTCCCTCATCCCCCTTTTGGGAGAAATGTCTGTGCAACTTTTATTTTTTTTTTTTTTGCCAACAGAGAAACCTCCGGGCTGAAGACTTTGAGCATCGTATATGTACGTATGGGATACGTGCATAAGTATCTGTGTATTTACTTATGTTGTATACATACGGCACAGATTATATATATGTACATCATATGCTATATGGTAGCACTGCAGAGTAGTTCCTCACGGCCCACACCACTGGCATAATATAGCGACCGCCTATGGGTCCGAGGTAGCTCGCTAATAGGGCCCGGTGACAGGATTGATGTGCTCCTGGTCGCTGTCGTCGTCCGCCATTGATTTTGCCCGCATTAGACGGGACCACAGCTGCACATTACTCCAACCGCCACATCACACGCCGGCCCAATGCCCACAACGCGTCGTACATAGAGGACTTAATAAAGGCAGGCCCACGGCCCCATTACTCAATGTGAGCTCGTTGAGGCTCAAGAGTGTAAAAACCTATAGTCGTCAAAAACTCAGGGGCTTCTTTCAATTACTCGTAAAATCCACGGTCACACACATACACACACACATACACACTCACACATATACACACACACATACACACTCACACACACACACACACAATCACACACACATACACACACACACACACCAGCCTATTACACATGCACACACACACACACCAGCCTATTACACATACACACACACACCAACCTATTACACATCAATACACACACATACATACTAACCGATCACACATGTGCGCCGTGGACATGGAGTCAAAATCCCCAGTTCATAAATGTGAGTGGAAGGCTGGAGGTCGTTCGGGTGGGGACCATTACTGTGGGAAACTTACTATTCCGAGGGGGACAGGTACTACCTTTGCAGGATTACAATTCCATGTGAGAGAACATGGATGAAGGGAGACTTAATAGTTTGAATAGGAGCGGGGAAATGGGGAAGCAGTAATTTTGTGAGTGTGTGCGTGTGTGTGTGCGTGTGTGTGTGTGTGTGTGTGTGTGTGTGTGTGTGCGTGTGTGAGCGGGGGGAGTCATGTATGGGGTAGGAAAATCCATAATGGTCCCAGCAACGGCGGGATTCGCCGTATGACATTACATTACACTTGTGGACGGGGCCGTTGGGGCAGCTATAAAAATTCGTACTCGGATCCCACATATATGAAGGAGAAAAATGGGCCGATCTTCCACTACTACTGTAGTATATACGTACGACTGCATACAATTTCTCTCCGCCCGCCTGGGTCTCGCAGACGCTGGCCCTGTTAATGTTAACTGGGTTGTCGTTCATCACGAGCCACATTCAAGGGGTTTTATGTCCCTCGCGTCCCAGCTACGACGTGTGGTGGTGCGGCGGTGTGTCTGGCGGTGGACGCCTGGCTCGTCCATGAGCAAAGGGTTCAGTCGTCACCCGTAGGTTCATCCCCAATTTTTTCAGCCTTGATATCATTACTTGTTTGAAAAAAAAATAAATTTTCCCGGGCATCCCACAGTCTATGACTATGGCCAACAGACCCACGAACATAAATGACTTTCTCTCTGGACCATCCCAAGGTTAACATCACAGTATAGTATAGAACTATGCCATAGGAGGAGCAGCTGGACAAAGTCGGCATTGAGCACGGTCTGCCCCGTTGGATGCATGGAATAGCGTCCCTTCCGAGTACGGCCGAAGACTCTCCCGTTGTTTCCCCATCTCCCGTACAGGATTCCTCCATGTCTGGCCCGTTTGAATTGAGGAATATTGTGAAATTTTTTTTGGGGATCTCACATGGAAATTGGGTTGAGCCGTTCGTTGGCGAATAACAAGAATATGAAGAGGCCTCAGTGAGTAGGAGGGCTGTGTGAGGAATGACATCTAATATGTTGTGAGAGGTCGCCGTTTGAATTTATTCCGCCGCAGCTCCACGTCATAGCAATGTGGCATTTTCATTTGAAAGGCTCTGGAGGGAGCCTTCAAGTTGAGGGGAAAGGCGTGTGTAAACATCACTGGTCTGGATTCTCCCGGCCGTTTTTAAAGGGCAACTATGGAATGGATCGAGCTAGCAAGAGCAGAGGGTGACAGCGAGAACGAAGAGCTCATATGGATGACATAATGTGTGCGGTGGGGAGGCGATGTGGTGGTGCTGGTGGTGGTGGTGGTGGTGCGCTAGTGGCGGACCCCATCATTAAACCACTAAATCTTAATGAATATCGTCGTGCAGTTGCTATAGCAGAGCAATTGTGAGGCGGACTTTTGGAGGACGCCGTTCGCTAATGTGGGGTAATAAGCTGTCAGGTCAGGAACCTGTTTCCCCCCTCTTATCATTGTTGCCTGTGCCGCTGGGGGAGGGCTACTCTGAACCGTTGAGATTGTCATGCCAACACTGGTGGTGGTGAGTTCAAAATTGAACTGGTTTCCCATCCCATCTTCTAAAAGAGGTGAACCTGTCACTTAAAGTTGGGTTACAATGAAATTAGTGGATGCTAGAATCAGGCCACCCACATATATATACATATATATATAGACACAAACGCACTGACACTGACATACACAAAGACCTTCACACTCACACAGACTTACGCACGCACGAACGCACATGGACTTTGCGCACACGCACGCACTCCTGCAGGAGCTCCGTGTGCAGATAGATGATGACCCACTTTGAAGTGATTCCGCAAGGACTGTCGTCCCTCCTTGTACGAAACCTTATTCCCAATATGACAGTGTAGCTACTTACTACTGTCATGTCCACACAATGTTCCACGTGTGATATTCCCTCCACAGCAGGCATCACCGCATCACCATCCACTCATCCATCCACACATGCGCAAATGGGATCATCACCCAATTGACAGATTTTTTTCCCATCAATAATGGAACCGATGGCTGAGAGTAAACTTGAAAGTATGTGTGCACAAGGGCCAATAATAATATGCAATATGTTTGATGGGCTTCACTACTGCATACCCCATATTATACGGTCTGGATACGCTCAACTTTATACATCCCCGCCATGGTTTGCGCAGGCTTATATAGGGTCAAGTGCCGAAAATTGGCCCTCGTTGTCCTGCATCCTTGTGTGTTTGCGTGTGTGTGTGTGTGTGTGTGTGTGTGTGTGTGTGTGTGTGTGTGTGTGTGTGTGTGTGTGTGTGTGTGTGTGTGTGTGTGTGTGTGTGTGTGTGTGTGT